>CM033433.1:65099-127596 GCA_019425775.1 Rafetus swinhoei | reverse complement strand
AAAGTGGGTCTTCCAGTTCTATTAGAATCTCTTCTGGTCTGCTCTGCACAAATTTCTTCTCTTCTCTCCTTGTGCAATTACAGTTTCTTCAGTCATGTTCTCTCTAAGCCTGTTGCCCACAGTATCTTGCAGCCTTCTGTTTGTGACTAACCTTTGTGGAGCAGTTTTATCTCTCCCCCCAGTTGCTTATCATAGAATCATAGAGCTGGAAGAGACCTCAGGAGGTCACCGAGTCCAGCCCGCCTGCCCAAAGCAGGACCACTCCCAATTAGAAGCCCAAGGCACTTTGAAGTGCATCTTCACAACACCCTAAACTCAAAATAAGATATGCAAATAGCTTATTTTGAAATGTGGTGCATCTAGGCAGACCCAAATTTCGAAATAAAGCCCTATTTTGATACATCCCTTAACCCTTGTGGAACCAGGGTTACAGGGAACGCAAAATAATGTGCCTGTTATTTTGAAAAATATTTCAAACTAAAAGGCATCTTGGACATGGGATAGCTATTTAGGGATACCTGTGGTCTAAAAATCACTTTGTCAAATGCGTGGAGTACAGTACAAATAAATGATGGTCACATAATCACCAACCTATACCAGAAAACTACTGACCACTTTTCTTATCTACATGCTTGTAGCTTCCATCCAGGACATATCCCATGATCCATTGTCTACAGCCAAGCCCTAAAGTACAACCGCATCTTCTCCAATGCAATCCCTTTAACAGAGATAAACACCCACAGGGCTCCATGCATTCAATGAAGTGGTTTTTGCCCATGAAAGCTTATTCCCAAATAAATCAGCCAGTCTTTCCGGGGCCACAGTACTCCTCATTTCTGCAGACACAGACCAACAGAGCTGCCCTCTGGGCCTCTCTCTGCAGAGGGCTGGCCCTGGTGTGCAGCAGACAGTTTGTCTAGGGCAAGGTTTTGTTGTTAGAAGCACACACGCTGTGAGGAGTCAGTGCTAAGGAGCAGGGCCTGCCTTACCATGAGGTGAACTGAGGCAGCCGCCATGTGCCAGACTGTGGGGAGACCACTAGGCACCCCACAAAAAATTGTGTCTGCTGCTGGTGCATATGTATTCTCTCTGCTCTAGATGCACAGAGATGGTGCAGTGCTGTGCTGGAGGAAGAAGGACACAAGAGACATAACAGGCAGGCAGGAGAAAAGGGGGCATGGGGGCCTCATTTGAGCTCCCCGCCTCAGGTGCCAAAATGTTGTGGGCTGGCCCTCCTAAGGAGGAGGAGGAAGAGGAGGAGGAGGCAACATGCAAACCAATGAATGTGGGGAAGAATTGCCCCAGGGTGGGGGAAGATGGGAGTCTTGGGGGGCTATTTTGAGGTTACACAGAGAAGGAAAAGGGGGCAGCCCCAGCGAGAAGGGCTGGATCCAGGGCTGCTGAGAGAGATGCTAACTTGATGTAGTTCCCATCAAATGCAGCCTTCACAGTTTGGTTCAGCATGTCTCAGCCGCTACCCCCAACTACCCCCGCCCCAACAACCTTCCCGATCCGGCCGCAGCTCCTTCTCTGCTCCGCTGTGGTCAGCAGGCTGGGCTGTGCAGCTGTGACCCCAGATGGGATGTTTACAGTGAGATTTGAAGGACGATGGTGAAGTGTCTGGTGGCCTTTGTCAGGGACATTCCCATGCGGGAGAGCAGGGCTGCAAGGTGGGGTTATGACAGATGGCGAGGAGAGATCAGTGACACAGAGACGCAGCCCAGAGCAGGCGCTGCACAGACGGGCCAGGGGCTGGGTGGATGGTTCTCTACAGAATACCCCTGGGTGACAAGTTCTGGGGATGGCCGGGCCAGGCCAGAGACAGGCAGAGACCGAGGGGCAGCGCGAGAAGGTCGGTACCAAAGCAGGCACCTTACACTGGCTGCATGGGCAGAGGCGCCTCCAGCTGACTGGGATTCTTCCCTTCTGCCCCAGCCGAGACTCCTGTGGCCCCATCCAGCGTCCTCCCCAGCCCGGCCCAGCGCTCGGGAGAGGGGCCCAACCGGGAAAGTAGGACCCACCCGGGCGCCTAATCCGCTGACAACCTCGCCGCGGCTGCCCCTGCGTCGCCCTGCGCTGCTGCCGAGCCCGCAGCTTCACAGCTCTTCCCAAAGCCTCCCGCTCTGCCTGGGCCTTAAATCTACCCCGGGCACCTGGGGACTAGCCCTGAATCCCCGTCGGGCTCCAGGCTGAGCCCTCGGCAGAGTAGCCAATTAACAGAGATTCAGCCTCGTTTTGGAGACTCCCAGAGGACCCCCCCCCCCCGAGGCCAGGCCCTGAGAGGGGTAAACATGGGCAGGGCCATGGAGCCGGCAGGGCCCGATCCTCAGCTCCACTGGGCCCGGATTCTGCTCTTGCTCCCTGTGGCCTGACTCCTGGGGACTCCCCTGGGTTCATTCAGCCCTGCACAGGGGTGTCACTCAGGAGAAACGCCATCGGGACCGAAGGAGCCGGGCAGGTTTCCACCAGAAATCGAAGCCCTGCGCTGTTATGAGGGTTGGGACGTTGATGCTTGTCTGGGCTCTGCTGCCCTGGGGCACAAGCCAGAGAATCCCCCCGTGGGGTGAAATAGCAGAGAGCTGGGCCAGAGGTTGGGCTGGAGGCCTCTGAGTCCAGCAGAGCTTTCTCCAGGGTGTGTGTCCCGCTGTTTCGCCCCGCCCTTCTCTGAGCGCACCGGGAGGTGTTCGTGTAGCGGGTGGGGACAGGTGGGGGTGTGACGACGCGCTGGGGTCCCCTGACTCCTGCACCCCGTAATGGCACGAACAGACTCCACCAGCCCGTAGAATGGAGGGAGTTTATTCCTTCTCCAGGATACAGCACAGCACAGCACAGCACCGATGTAATCTGGTTACAGGGCAGGTCTAGGATGCCTCAGCCCTCTTGCGATGGGGAGATTGGGCCCCTAAATCCCAGCCCCTGGCTTAGGCTGGTTCCTCCATGATCCCAGACAGAAACTAACTACTCTTCCAGCCCTGCCCCAGCCAGGGCAGCATTCCCCTTCCTTTGTCTCTCTCCTGGGGGTAGCTGGTCAGACAGGTTGAGAGACCCTCTTTGCATAATGACTCATCCTTCTGGGCTGTGGTACCGATGGCAGCCATTGGGGATTACCACAGAGCCAGCATAGGAACTAGCCAGATACCCCCACTACGTCACAGGGGGACACTCCCCGCTGTGCAGACGGAGGCACCATCCGTCCCGGCACCACGGCGCAGCCCTTTGGCAGGACAGCAGAGACGCTGAGTAGTGACCTGAGCCATTTGGGACAGGACAGCCGTCCCTCCCCCAACCTCCTCCCAGATCCTGACACTCTTGCTCTGAGCAGACACAGAGCGAGCCAGACCGGCCTTGCAGAGCTTACTGTCCGAGTGACCCATCGGGGGAAGGGTTTTCCTCCCCTCACTCCCCTCACTGGCAGGGCCGTTGTTCCGCATCTTCCCAGACCGTGCGTCGGTTCTGTTCCCCTCTCCTTTGCACCGCCAGGATCCAGGAGCAAGGGCCCTTAGCGCGTTATGGCTGATTGGACTCAACCAAAGCTGCTCCCCTAGCCAGGGCAGTGGGGTGGGCACATGCCTCGCCAGGTACCTGGGCTGAGCACCTGCGCCCTGGGGTTGGCTCCATGGGGGGACGCCGTGTGACGGAGACAAAGCCACGGACACCGCACGGAGGAATGGGAGAGGGACAGGCCCCTGCATTCGGGGCTTCCAGCAGTGAGCTCATCCAGTCATTTGCTGGTGTCCCAGCCCTGCAGGTCTAATAAGGCCCCAAGGGATTCCTCTAATCAGTCTCATTTCCTGCCCTTCCCTGGTGATGATTAATCTCTGTAGATGTGTTATCCCCGGCCCCGGCTCAGCACCCTGGGCTGGAAGGGGCCCTGGGATTAATTAAAACGTTGGCATTGCTAACGAGTCCCCGGCTGAAACCTACCGAGCTGGGTGCCAGGCTCAGACGTGACTCTCGGTTGGCACCAGCTGAGTTCTGTGTGGTGTTGGTATGAATGTCAGAGCCGGACTAAAGAGTCTCGATGGGAGCAACCCTAGATCCGGATTCTGGATTTTAGTTTATTTGCCCAGCACATTATGTAGCTGCTCCTGCTCCAGGGGCGGGGAGCCCCGTGTTTCAATGGGGTTGGATCACACTCTGCGGTATGAAGGGGCGTGTCTCTCTGCCACCTGCCTAACAGCCTTCCCGGCTAGGGGGTTCCCCTCGGTGCCATCCCTGCCCCAGCCCAGTACCCGGTGTTCGGCGCCTCTCCCCTCCTTCAGCCACCTCCTGTCATTTGAGCTGAGCTGAGCTGAGCGCCCGGCCTCTCTGGGGTATAACGCGAGCAACTGCCCCTAGGGGACATCGCCATGTGCTGAGCGCTCGCCCTTATACCCGCCCTGTGGAACCCGCATGCAAATCCCTGCCCGGGGCTGCCGGGTTAAATACCAGCCCCTTGTTCTAGGAGCCCTCAGTCTCTGCCCAGACACAGACCTGCCCGGCCCTACCCGCGGGGGAGTTTCCCTCAGTGCCTGGGAACGAGAATGGAATCTCTGCTGCTTTTCCTTGCCCTGCTCGCCGCCCCTGGCTGTGAGTGTCCGTGGGGCAGCGGGGAACAAGGAACAGAGCCCTGGATTGGTTCGGGGGGTTATATTGTCTTGGCTTGTTTTCTGCCCTTCCCAGGTGTCCTCTCTCAGGTTCAGCTGGTCTAGTCCGGTCCGGGGTCGGTTAAGCCCGGCGAGACCCTCACTCTGACTTGCGCTGTCTCTGGAGATACTGTGGATAGTGGCAATGGTTGGAGCTGGATCAGGCAGCCTGCAGGGAAGGGGCTGGAGTGGATGGGGGGGGGCGTGTTCTATGATTTAAGCAACGAGAACTGGGAAACAGAGTATGTCCCGTCTCTCCAAAGCCGAGTCAAGATCTCTGCAGACACCGCCAAGAACCAGGTCTCGCTGCAGCTCCGCTCGCTGACCAGCTGCAGACGCCGCCACCTATTACTGCGACAGAGACACAGTGACACGGCGCGCAGCGGGACTCGTACAAAAAGGGGAAGCGGCTTCTCATCAGCGCAGGGAGACAGTGAGAACGGACAGAGCCGCGGAACCCCCAATAAAATCGACGGAAGTGGACTGGAAATGCCAAGGGGGGGGGGATGGGAGGGAAATTCTCACACAGATTTGGGGCGAGGGGACGCCCCCAAGAGGAGGATCAGGAGCGTTAGTGACACGCACCAGCCCCTGCGCAGGGAAACCAAACAGCCGCTCTCCCAAGGGCTTTGCAGGCAGCGACACCGGGCGGAGCCGGGGCACCCACAGGAAGGGGATTTCCCAGCGCCCGGAGACCAGCTAAGCCTGCGGATCTTCGGGGGGATTCCCGTTCTCCTCCCCTGTCTGGGAGATCGCGCCCCAGGCTGGGATCCCCTTGTGCAGACTCAGCTCACACCCTGGCCCCTTTTCCATTCATTCTGGGCAACCCACATGCAAATCTCCGCCTGGCGGGTTCCCCTTTTAATACCAGACCCTGGTTCTAGGAGCCTCAGTCTCCCCCCGACAGAGACCTGCCCAGGCCTGGCTGCTGGGCTCAGTTTGCACCTTCACTGAGGATGAACCTGCTGCTGATTTTCCTCTTCCTCATGGAGCCTCCTTCAACTACGTTGCTTTTGGGGATCTGGTGGGGTAGCTGCTGCACTGGCTACAGAACAGTAGCTGTTCTAGGCAGCCTAAGGCAATGAGGTGCCCTTATCTCAATGAAATTCAATGGCAGTTGGGTGCTTCAGTCTCTTAGGCCCTTTTTGGGGTGTTTCATTTTCACATGGTCCCGGCATCCAGGGACAGGGCCTGGCTCATTCCGTCATTTTCGTGTTTCTCCCAGGGTCCTCTCCCAAGTGCAGCTGAAGGAAAGGGCCCGGGAGCGGCGAAGCCCGGGAGTCCCTGACACTCACTTGATCTCCGGAGACTCGGTTTCCACCGCCAGCGCCGCCTGGGACTGGGTCCGGGAGCCGCGGGGAAGGGGTGGACTGGGTGGGAAGCACGTGGTACAGACCGAGCAGCTGGAACACGAACTACGCTCCTTCCCTCCAAGGCAGAGTCACCGTCTCTGCAGACACCGCCAGGAGCCAGGTCTTGCTGCAGCTCCGCTCGCTGACAGCTGCAGACAGCGCCCCCTAGTGCTGCGCCGGACACACAGTGACACAGGGCAGATCCGGGCCTGCGCTAAGAGGCGGAGGCGGGTTTTCAACAGTGCGGAGACACTGGGGACTGGGCCATTGGTCACACTGGGGGCCGGGGCTCTTGCTATGACTCTCCATTGCCTTTATTCGGGATTGTTGCTCACAAAGCTCCAGTGTATCTGCCTGGCTCAGGGCCCAGCCGGCCTGACGGGCCCATGAGTATGGCCCAGCTCAGAGACCCGTAAAAGTTCTTGGTCCCCTCCCAGCCAGACAAGGCACCGCCTCTGGGCCCCTCTTCTTCACACTGACACAAACAAGTCACGTGTCGCCACGCAGAAGGGGAAAGTCCTCGCCCTCTGCCTTGTGCAGGCTGGTTCGATCCAATCATCCTTATCCTCCCTGCCACCGTCCCCTGAGCGGTACGAGGGGTCGGGGTGTCCTTGCGTCTTCTCCAGCGGGTGCGGTTCCGCCAGGACCTTGTATCGCGGTGTTCTGGCACCAGCGCACCTATGGTAGTTGGGCGCCTGGGTGCTTCAGATAGGGCCCAGGCGCCTTGCTCCGGGCGACACAGGAAGTCTGGGCCAGAGCAGGGAATCGAGCCTGGACTTGCAGAGTAACAGGTGAGCGCCCTGTCCGCTGAGTGATCCTGGCTTGCTCCCTTCTGCATCTCTGCGGAGGTGAATTGGGCTCGTTCAGTGAGAAGGTTTTATGTGTCACAGGGAGGGGATATGCAAATAAGGGAGTGAGTTTCCTGTTTAAATCTGTTCCCCCTTCTGCCCAGACTGCACCCGCAAGAACAATCCGTAGCCCCCTGGGTCTTGGCAGTGACCAGCCAGTTCCCTGAGAACTTCCCCCTCCAGGACCAGGGACAATGAGACTTTGGGTCGCAATTGTTTTCTTTGCAGCAGTATTGGAAGGTATTTTGTGCCCCTGATGAAACGACAGAGCTAGAAGCCCAGACAATTATCGGCTGTTTTTTTTTTTTTTTTTTTACCGGTTCTTATACCTTTATTCGCAGGTGCCAGGTCCCAGGAGCTGGTGGAGTCCGGAGGGGATGTGAAGAAGCCCGGAGACTCTCTGCGCCTCTCCTGCAAAGCCTCCGGCTTCACCTTCAGCAGCTACTGGATGAGCTGGGTCCGTCAGGCTCCGGGGAAGGGGCTGGAGGATCGGGAAATAAATCCAAGTTCATCTTCCATCAACTACGCCCAGGCCTTCAAGGGCCGCTTCACCATCTCCAGGGACAATCCCAACAACCTGCTGTACCTGCAAATGACCGGCCTGAAGTCCGAGGACACCGCCCGCTATTACTGTGCGAGACACAGTGACACGTCCTGCAGCTGCTAGTACAAAAACCCAGAGCTGCAGAACTTCCCGCATCTGCCGCACGGGGGCAGCAGAGACACGAGCAAAACAGCCCTGCCCGGGGCGCAAGGGAGCGAAGGCCAGGCAGGATACAACACTCTGATGTTGAGGATTAACTCTTTCATGTTCTGACTCCATTGCCTGGCCGAGCGCTGCAGCCTCCCGCAAACGGCTCCTCTCAGTGAAGCTAAAGGGGATCCCAGGAGCGAAGCCAGGAGAGAGGGGCCCTGTCTCCTCTGGTTGCACCTGCCAGACAATGTTTCTCTGTCCCTGCACAGGGCAGTGGTGCGGGTCCGTGCTGGACCGGGGGTTCATTCCCACCCGCCAGGGGTGTCCCCGTCCTAAGGGACCCTATGAGCCCCTCCCCCAGTACAGCCCCCTCCATGCTCATGGGCCGGAGCTGCAGAGCTGAGACTCGCCCCAACTTGTGAATATTTATATTTCCAAAGGGGCAACCGGATCGATTGGTTCCTTCTTTTAAACAAGGAGGCGCCTCCAGGGTATAACACACAAACCTGCCGCGGGGCTTTAACCCTTTCACTGCCCAGTCACGACCCCCTGTTTACAGCCAAAGTCCCTTTGGGCCTGTGGAGCAGACACCGCTGTCCTGGGGCAGACTCTCCAGGTTCATATCGTGTCCTTATTCCCGGCGTCCTGTCCCAGGTGCTATTTGCGTGGGGGAGGGAAGGAAGGGCCGAGTCTCTCTCCGCCTCCCCCGCGAAGCCTCCGGGTTCCTGTTCAGTAGCACAAGAAGTGAAGAGCCCCTGATAGCACAGAGCTCCGTGTGCTCCCGAAAACGGTGTGGGGGCCGGCCTGTCTGGTGCTCGTGTTTCTCTTGCTTTTTCCTACCTTTCTTCAGCCTTCGCTTTCTAGTCTGCTGCGGGTCTGGCTGCAGCAAGTTGCAAGCGACAGCAGGTCACGTGGGATATTTACCTCCCCCCTGTGACCATGGACAAGCCCCACACACGTGTCTGTTCCTAGCAGCCCTGGAACCTGCTTCTCGTCGGATTCGGAAGCTCCTTGTAAGGATTGTATTATACCCCGTTTCACAGAGGAGGAAACTGAGGTACAGGGCACACAAGGGACTTGCCCGCAGTGAGACAGGGAGAAAGCCAGGAACCGCATCCACAACTCCTGAGTCCCAGCCTGCCTGCTCCATACGCAGCTGTTCCGGCGTGGCCTGTGCCGGGCTGCAAGTCTGACCACATCATCCCAGCAGAGATTTCTGGTAGCAATAAATAAACAATAAAATAACAAAAAAATCGTGTCCCTCCCGTTGGCTCATCCCCGTGCACATGCCCCTCATAGACACTTCAGGATGCGGAATGTGATTCCTTCCTAATGGCCGGTCTCGCTTTGAGTCTGGGTCTGTGCAGCGCCAAGCACAACGGGGCACGGGACTTGGGTTGGTTCGGTCTCTCAAATTCTCAATTTATTTTTTTAGCTGGACAATCGCACGAACCCATTGCCCGGCACCGCAACACCTCGAGGGCTGATTTAACCTCAGAGCCACGAATCTCTGCGAGGAAGAGAAGTTTCTTTCTCTCCTTGGCTCGGAGCCAAGCCACCTCTGAGGGCATCGCCTCACTGCTGTGTCTGTCTGGCAGTGATGACCGGGTCGCTGGGCAGCAGGGTCGTTTGGGAGGCTGGAGCCACAGATCAGAGCTGCCCTTTGACAAACTCCTCTACAAATGAATTGACTCTGGGACACACACAATGCACAGCTCCTGCCTCCTTTATACCCGCTGGGAACCCGCATGCAAATCCCTGCCCGGGCCTACCTGGTTAAATACCAGCCCCTGGTTCCAGGAGCCACAGTCTCTGCCCAGACACAGACCTGCCCGGCACTACCCGATCCGGAGTTTCTCTCTGTGGCTGAGAACGAGAATGGAACATCTGCTGCTTTTCCTTGCCCTGCTCGCCGCCCCCAACTGTGAGTGTCCGTGGGACACGTGGAGGAATCAGGGGCAGACTCCTGGGTTCATTCAGTGATTAATTAATTCCTGACTCTGTTTCCCTGCTCCCAGGTGTCCTCTCTCAGGTGCAGCTGGTCCAGTCGGGCCCGGGGGTGGTGAAGCCCGGAGAGACTCTCACCCTGACCTGTGCTGTGTCCGGTTATTCCATCGCTAGCGGTTACTACTGGAGCTGGATCCGGCAGCCCCGGGAAAGGGCTGGAGTGGATGGGATACGTGTATCCAGCTGGTGGGGGGAGCACAGGCTACGCCCCGTCTGTCCAAGGCCGAGTCACCATCTCTGCAGACACCGCCAAGAACCAGTTCTCGCTGCAGCTCCGCTCGCTGACAGGGGCAGACACCGCCACCTATTACTGCGCCACAGACACAGTGACACAGAGCAACGTCGGGACTAGCACAAAATGGGGAAGCAAATTTCTAATCAGCCAAACAGCTCCAGCGCTTGGTCAGTGCCCTCGGGGGTGGGACGGACAAGGACGTTGTCAGCTCCGGTTCTCCCCAGTATCCCCCCTCCGCTGGTCCTCCCACCAAGGAATTCCCAACCCCTTGGTCTGCACCCTGAAATGTGCCCCCAGGGAGTCACCAGGGCAGGGAGGAGCGTTTGGGGTAGCTCCTGCTCTGGGCTCTTAACCCGGGGAAATTTGGCTATGTCTACACTGGTGGGTTACTGTGCAAGAATGGTCATTACTCCGGAAAGCATCCACACTGCCCACCCGTTCTTGCACAAGAAGATTTATAGTATGGTGTGGTAAGAGAGGGCATCTTGTGCAAGAGCTGCGCTCTTTTCTAACAGGTGTAAGCCCTCTTGCGCAGGAGCCCAAGGGGGTACTTACCTGGCTGGGGAAATACCAGGCTCAGGAAGGTGGTTTTCTTAGGGTGAGGCCCATCCATTGCACTGCAGGTGCGCTGATGCCTGAGATTTCCTCAAGTAGAGGAAACTCAACTGCACAATTTGTGGTGGTGGGGGACTGCCTGCCTGCTTGCTTTCCCCTGGTATTGATGCTGAACAAAAGATACTAACGGGTAGCAGGTTTAAAACTAACAAAAGAAAGTTCTTCTTCACACAGCCCATAGTCAACTGTAGAACTCCTTGCCAGAGGAGGCTGTGAAGGCTAGGACTATAACAGAGTTTAAAGAGAACCTAGATAATTTCATGGAGGTTAGGTCCATAAAAGGCTATTAGCCAGGGGATAGAAATGGTGTCCCTGGCCTCTGTTTGTTGCAGGCTGGAGATGGATGGCAGGAGACAAGTCGCTTGATCATTGTCTCTGGTCCACCCCATCTGGGGCACCTGGCACTAGCCAGTGTCAGCAGACAGGCTACTGGCTAGATGGACCTTTGGTCTGACCCAGTAATGGCCATTCTTATGGCGCCTCCTGCAGTCCTGAGCCAGGAGCTCAGCAGGAAATGCAATCCCGCCCGGGGCTGCGCGTTAAGAGTGTGGAGATGCAAATCGAGTCAGGGCTGCAGTGAGATGGTTCTAGTGCCTGGGAACGGAAGTGTCTTTGTGACGTAGTGGGGGTACCTGGCTGGTTTCTATGCTGGCTCTGTGGTAACCCCCACTGGCTGCCATCGGTACCACAGCCCAGAAGGACTGGAGATGAGTCATTATGCAAAGAGGGTCTCTCAACCTGTCTGACCAGCTACCCCCAAGGAGAGAGAGACAAAGGAAGGGAAATGCTGCCTGGCTGGGGCAGGGCTGGAAGAGAGTGGGTTAGTTTTCTGTCTGGGATCATGGAGGAACCAGCCTAAGCCAGGGCTGGGATTTAGGGGCCCAATCTCCCCATCGCAAGGGGGCTGAGGCATCCTAGACCTGCCCTGTAACCAGATTACATCGGTGCTGTGCTGTGCTGTGCTGTATCCTGGAGAAGGAATAAACTCCCTCCATTCTACGGGCTGGTGGAGTCTGTTCGTGCCATTACGGGGGTGCAGGAGTCAGGGGACCCCAACGCGTCGTCACAGTCTTATTGCTTATTATTGTATTTTGTTATTATTTAGTGCTATTGGAATCCTCAATGTTGCACCACGGGATGGGGTCTGAAAACCGCAGCTTTCCTACAGCACAAGAGCTTTGAACAGGACACGGAGGAAGTTCCTGTCTGCACTTTGCGTCTCACTAATCATGAGCTAAGGAAGTGACCTTGATGTTGACGCTCACAGGACCCCGACCCCCGCCTCGCAGCTTCTCCAACCAGCACCCAACAGTGGTCCCGCAGCTGCTCCAAGGCACGAGCCCGGGTTCCTAATGGCACCTTCCGGCCCACATCCTCCCTGCGCGGCAGGAAATCTTCCCTCTCCAGCGGGGTCCCGTCCCGGAGGCTTCCTTCCCGGACACTGAGCCACTGCCCGGCGCTGCCTGGCCCCTCTACGCACGGGAGGGGGCTCCAGAGATCACCCCCCATCACCTGAGAATCACCAGCCGGTCACTTCCTGCGAGAGGAGACACAGTCACTGCTGGGAGCTGCTCGCTCCTCAAGGTGCGAAAGTGTCAGGAGTATCCCAGCGCCCCATGCCCGGCGCTGCACAGACACCCAGGCCGGGGCAGTCTGACTCCTGCACCCGGGCCCTCGGGCGAGTCACTCAGATCCCCGTCGGGCGCAGCGCGTGTCTCTTATAAGGCGGGCTATGCGAATGAGGGAGTCAGGGTCCTGTTTAAATCTGTTCCTGTCTCTGCCAAGGTTGCAGCCGCAGGGACAATCCGCAGCCCCCGGGTCTGTTCGTTGTCCATGCAGTCCAGAACTCTGGTCACACGCTGGGACATGCTTCCCACCACACACCACTTCCTGCCTAGAGATCTTCTCCTTCTAAACCCACTGGCTGCAATCCGCATGCAAAGCCCCGCCCCGGGACTTCCTGTGTAAATTCCAGCCCCTTCTGCTAGGAGCCTCTGTCCCTGCCCAGACACAGACCTGCCCGGCCCTGCCCGCTGGGTGCGGGAGCTGCACGGCCACGGGCTGCAATGGGTCGGGCGCGTCCATTTCTCCGGGGACTCAAACTATGCGTCGGCCCTGAAATCCCGAGCGACCATCTCCAAGGATGACGCCAAGAACGAGTTTTACCTGCAGCTCCGCTAGCTGAGCGCTGGAAACACCGCCACGTATTACTGCACCCGCTGGGACCCACCGTGATAGGCGCCGCGACAAGATTCTGTCTCTTAAGAACAGGAGAAGGGCCCGACTGGGTCAGACCAAAATCCCTCTAGCCCAGTGTCCTGTCTGCCCACAGTGGCCAGTTCCAGGTGCCCCAGAGGGAATGAACAAAAACAAACCTGCCGGGACAGGCCCTGGGAGTTTCTCAGTGAATGAAAGCGACAATGACATTGTGGCTTTTCCTTTCCCTGTTCTCGGCCCCGGCTGTGAGTGTATTAGAGAGCGGGAAATTGGGGACTGGTCCAGAGATTCATGGGCTGGCTCATTTCTCTTGTGGTCTCCTTTCCTTTTTCCCAGGTGTCCTTTCGCAGATGCAGCTGGTTGAGTCCGGCCGGGCCAGGCGAACCCGGAGAGACCCTCACCCTCAGCTGCAGTCTCCAGGGTTTCTGTGACTAGCAGCAGCTACATGTGGGAGTGGGTCCGGAAGCCCCGCGTCAGGGCTGGAGTGGGTGCGGCATAGTGGGGGTGCTGTCTGCTCTATAACCGCTCTCCCCCTGCCCGGGGATGTGAGATTCTCATTGACTCACCCAAATGTGTATTAACCCAGAGAGAGAGACCAAGGGAGGAAGGCGGAGACCAGCACCTGGCTGGGGGGAAGGGCCTGGCAGTAAGGCAACGCTCTTTTTTAACATGTGTAAGCGCTCTTCCACAGGAACTCTTGCGCAAGAGGGCAGTGTGGATGCTTGGCAGGGATTTCTTGAACAAGAAAGCCCATGGCCGTGGCGGCGCATCGGGGTTCCCCCGACTCCTGCACTCCCGTAATGGCATGAACAGACTCGACCAGCCAGTAGAATAGAGGGAGTTTATTGCTTCTCCAGGATACAGCACAGCATCTGTCATCTGGTTACAGGAACTGCAGCTAAGAGGCCTCAGTGCCCCCCTTGGAGATGGGGGGTGGCTGGGCCCTACAATCCCAGCCCACTCCCCAGCTCCTTCCCTAGGCTGTCTCCTCCATGCTCCCAGACAGAAACTAAACTCACTCTCCTCCAGCCCTGCCCCCAGCCAGGGCAGCATTCCCCCTTCCTTTGTCTCTCCTTGGGGGTAGCTGGTCAGACAGGTTGAGAGACCCTCTTTGCATAATGACTCATCCCCGTCCTTCTGGGCTGAGGTACCGACGGCAGCCAGTGGGGGTTACCAAAGAGCCAGCATAGAAACCAGCCAGGTACCCCCACTAGGTCACAGTTCTCCCTCCTCCGAGAGCGAACTGAGCAGGGTCACTCCACTCGTGACCTAGGGAAGTTCAGGTCCTCTGCATGGGAACCCGCCCTGGGGACATGGGTGCTCCCCTTGACTCGGGCTGGCCATGGCAAGGCCCCACATGAATTGGCTTCCCTCTGTCCACTCGCCGAATCGCTCCAGGGCGACTGGCACAGGCCTGTCCTCGGTGGTCGCACCCACCCTTCCGCTGGCCTTGACCTCTGGCCAGGGTCTCTCGGGCCGGGGCCATGAGCCCAGCAAGCCTCCTCTGGACAGCCAGGGCGGCTTCCACACCCGACGCTCCATCCCATAGCTCTCTCAGCAAGCCCAGAGGCTCCTCTATACAAGGTAGGGGCCCCTGAGCAGCTTTCCTCCCGTCTTGGGCCTTCCCGCCCCTCTGGCAGGAGTCGCAGGACTGGCAGTACCGCTGCACGGCTGCAAATATCCCCAGCCAGTAGAACTGTTGGAGCAGCCTCAGCCGGGTGCTCCGGATCCCCCGGTGGCCCACTGTGACGTAGTGGGGGTATCTGGCTAGTTCCTATGCTGGCTCTGTGGTAATCCCCAATGGCTGCCATCGGTACCACAGCCCAGAAGGATGAGTCATTATGCAAGAGGGTCTCTCAACCTGTCTGACCAGCTACCCCCAGGAGAGAGACAAAGGAAGGGGAATGCTGCCCTGGCTGGGGGCAGGGCTGGAAGAGTTAGTTTAGTTTCTGTCTGGGATCATGGAGGAACCAGCCTAAGCCAGGGGCTGGGATTTAGGGGCCCAGTCTCCCCCATCTCAAGGGGGGCTGAGGCATCCTAGACCTGCCCTGTAACCAGATTACATCGGTGCTGTGCTGTATCCTGGAGAAGGAATAAACTCCCTCCATTGTACGGGCTGGTGGAGTCTGTTCGTGCCATTACGGGGGTGCAGGAGTCAGGGGACCCCAACGCGTCGTCACACTGGTGTCAGAAGTGGGATTCACTGCACCCCGTGGATGGAGCATCCAGCGAGCAACAAGGTGCAGTAGAAGCAAGAGCCGTGGAACCAGGCGTGCTGGAAACAGAGCGAAGCGGTTCCTGAGAATCGTGGGGCGCAGCAGCACTAGACTGGTGAGTCTGCACCGAGGGACCAGCGGGAGATGGCCTACACCCAATTCCTGAAGGCAGAGCTGGTGAAGCTGTGCAGAGAGGGGCTTGCCTGTGCGGAGCGCAACCAAGGCCCAGCTGATTGCCCAGCTGGAAGAGAATGACCAGCCACAGGGCTGGGATCCTGTCCCCGTGGGAGCAGCCAGACCCCACTGGGAGCGTGTCAGGCTCGGAGAGGGGCGGAGCGCTGGAGGCCGCCGAAGAGACCGGACTGCCTCCCAGGGAGCACTGCAAGCCGTAGTCCGCCGAGGAGGGTCCAACTCGCGGAGCTGCGGCGGCTAGAAATCCAGCTGCAGATGAAGGAATTGGAAGTCCAGGACCGTGAGAGCAGCGGCAGCATGAGCTGGCCATGGCAGAGCGGAGAAGCGGCGGGGCCTCGGCTGCGCCAAGTGCGGGCGGGCCCCAAGGGCCCAGGGCGGCCAGGCGCTTGAGAAGCTCGTGGTGGCCCAATTGAAGGACATGGGCGATGTAGATGGGTTCCTCAGCTCCTTTGAGAGGGCCTGTGGACTGCAACGGGTCCCCCAGCTGACTGGCTTCAGGAGCTCATCCCGCACTGAACCAGGAGGCTGCCGGGTGCTCAATCAGCTGGAGGACCTACAGCCAGGGATTACAACCGAGTCAAGGACGCCCTGCTGCACAAGTTCGGGCTGACCCCGAGATGTACAGGAAGAAGTTCCGGGAGGTGCAGAAGGAGCCACGGAGACCTATGTGGACCTGGCCTCCCGCCTGGCGCAATACTGCCGCAAGTGGGTGTCTGGAGTCAGCCCAGACTGCAGAGGGCTGCTCAAGCTGTTTATGATGGAGCAGTTCTATGAAGCATGCCCACCCAGATTGAGGCTGTGGCTCAAGGACCGAAGACCAGAGACCCCCCAGGAGGCCGGGAGACTGGCAGATGAGTTGACGGAGAGCCGGTCCGGGTGTGAACGGGAGTCCCGGAGAAAAAGGGAATCGCACAGAGACCGGATGTCGGCTGAGCGACGGAGGGAGTCAACTACGAGGCGAGCCCAAGGAACAGGACGTCTGTGCCCCAGAGAACTAGCCAGGGCCTGGACAGAGACAGCCCAAAGCCTAACTTGCCATCGCTGTGGGCAAAAGGCCACAAGAGGGCTCAGTGCACCAGGTCCCATGACCTGGGACTTTCCAGGGTTAACTGGCTGGGGCTGGAGGAAGGGCAGGCTGCCCCAGAGGCAGGGGCTGGCAGGCAAACCTCAGCTCAGAGTGGGGAAGGATGCTCAGTGCACCTCCTGGGAGGTCTGACCCTCGGGAGGCGGATTTCTCCGTGTACCGGGTGGGGGCAGGGCGGCCCCTGCGGAGTGAGTGCCTCATACCCTGGAGGTGGATGGTAGGAAGGTGACGGGTTTCTGGGACACGGGGCGGAGGTGACGCTGGCCCGATCTGACATAGTGGCCCCAGACCGGATACTACCCCACACGCAGCTGACACTGAAGGGCATAGACGGGTCCCCGTTTAAGGTGCCCGTAGCCAGGGTGCATCTGAAATGGGGGGCCAAGGAAGGTCTCAAGGAGGTGGGGGTGCACCCGCACTTGCCCACCGAGGTGCTGATGGGGAATGACCTAGAGGAGTGACCCCATGAAACCCAGCGGGCTCTAGTCACCGCCGGAGCCAGAGCCAGCGAGGGCTGGCAACCTGGATCCAGGAAGGACTCTGGCAGGGTCCCCAGGGTCCCATCACCGTGGACACGGGGTCCAGCCAAGCGGGACCCCGGACCTAGGCAAAGGTGGGGAACAGGTCGATCCCTGCCCCAGCGGCTGAATTCCAGGCTGAGGTGCAGGCAGACCCCTCCTTGCAGAGGCTGAGGGACGAGGCTGGCCTCCGTGCAGCTCAGCCCCTGGGAGAGGAGGCCAGGAGAGATTCCTGTGGGAGGGATTCCTGTTCCGGGAATGGCTTCCCCAGGAAGGTGAGGGCATGGGGGTCCAGCGGCAGCTGGTCGTCCCCCAAAGTATCACCTCAAGCTGCTGTTTTGGCCCATAATGTCCCCTTTGCGGGCCACCGGGGATCCGGAGCACCCGGCTGAGGCTGCTCAACACTTCTACTGGCCGGGAATATTCGCAGCCGTGCAGCGGCACGGCCGGTCCTGCAACTCCTGCCAGAGGCGGGAAGGCCCAAGATGGGAGGAAAGCTGCTCAGGGCCCCTACCCTGTATAGAGGAGCCTCTGGGCTTGCTGAGAGTTATGGGAGGAAGACCCCGGGATGGAGCGTCGGGGTGGAGGCCGCCCTGGCTGTCCAGAGGAGGCTCGCTGGGCTCATGGCCCCGGCCGAGAGACCCTGGCCAGAGATCAAGGCCAGCAGAAGGGTGGGTGCGACCACAGAGGACAGGCCTGTGCCAGTCGCCCTGGAGCGGTGCAGCGAGTGGACAGAGGGAAGCCAATTCATGTGGGGCCTCGCCGCGGCCGGCCCGAGTCAAGGGGAGCACCCTTGTCCCCAGGGCGGGTTCCCATGCAGAGGACCCGAACTTCCCTAGGTCACGAGCGGAGTGACCCTGCTCAGTTCGCTCTCGGAGGGGGGAGAACAGTGTGACGACGCGTTGGGGTCCCCTGACTCCTGCACCCCCGTAATGGCACGAACAGACTCCACCAGCCCGTAGAATGGAGGGAGTTTATTCCTTCTCCAGGATACAGCACAGCACAGCACAGCACTGATGTAATCTGGTTACAGGGCAGGTCTAGGATGCCTCAGCCCCCCTTGAGATGGGGGAGACTGGGCCCCTAAATCCCAGCCCCTGGTTTAGGCTGGTTCCTCCATGATCCCAGACAGAAACTAAACTAACTCTTCCAGCCCTGCCCCCAGCCAGGGCAGCATTCCCCCTTCCTTTGTCTCTCTCCTTGGGGGGTAGCTGGTCAGACAGGTTGAGAGACCCTCTTTGCATAATGACTCATCCTTCTGGGCTGTGGTACCGATGGCAGCCATTGGGGATTACCACAGAGCCAGCATAGGAACTAGCCAGATACCCCCACTATGTCACACCCACAAAGGGGACGTTATTGGCCAAATACAGCAGCTTGAGGTGATACTTTTGGGGGACGACCAGCTGCCACTGGACCCCCCATACCCTCACCTTCCTGGGGGGAAGCCATTCCCAGAACAGGAATCCCTGCTCCCACAGGAATCTCTCCTGGCCTCCTCTCCGCAGGGGCTGAGCTGCACGGAGGCCAGCCTCGTCCCTCAGCCTCTGCAAGGAGGGGTCTGCCCACACCTCAGCCTGGAATTCAGCCTCTGGGGCAGGGATCGGGACCTGTTCCCCCCCTTTGCCTAGGTCCGGGGTCCCAGCTTGGCTGGACCTCGTGTCCACGGTGATGGGACCCTGAGGACCCTGCCAGGAGTCCTTCCCTGGATCCAGGTTGCCAGCCCCTCGCTGGCTCTGGCTCCGGGCGGTGACTAGAGCCTGCTGGGATTTATGGGGCCACTCCTCTAGGTCATTCCCCATCAGCATCTCGGTGGGCAAGTGCGGGTGCACCCCCACTTCCTTGAGACCTTCCTTGGCCCCCCATTTCAGATGCACCCTGGCTACAGGCACTTTAAACGGGGACCCGTCTATGCCCTTCAGTGTCAGCTGCGTGTGGGGTAGTATCCGGTCTGGGGCCACTATGTCAGATCGGGCCAGCGTCACCTCCGCCCCCGTGTCCCAGAAACCCGTCACCTTCCTACCATCCACCTCCAGGGGTATGAGGCACTCACTCCGCAGGGGCCGTCCTGCCCCTACCCGGTACACGGAGAAATCCGCCTCCCGAGGGTCAGACCTCCCAGGGGGGGTGCACTGAGCATCCTTCCCCCCACTCTGAGCTGAGATTTGCCTGCCAGCCCCTGCCTCTGGGGCAGCCTGCCCTTCCTCCGTGGGGGTGCACTGGGCCCGCCAGCCGGCGGGGAGGGGGCTGTAATGGGTCGGGGTTATCTGGTACACGGGAAACACCGCGTACAGCGATGCTCTTAGAAATCGCCTCAGCAACACCAGAGACACCTCCGCAAGCCAAGTGTCCCTGTAGCTGAGCGGCCTACAGCCGCAGACACCGCCCTGTATCGCTGCGCCAGAGACACACAGTCAGGGGAAACCTCCCGGAGCCAGCGCTAAAACCAGCAGTGCGGAGAACCAGGCTGCGTGTGCGAGCGGCAGAGGGCAGCCACTGTCCGCCCAGCGGTCTCTCTGCCTGGAGGCTTCATCCCCATCCCGCGGCCAGGCGCAGCACTTGTGGGACAAACCCCATCTCCCCCCATTGACACCAAGACCCAGACCCCCTGGGGCTGCGAGTCCGGGCCTCTCTCCTCCGAGCGGGGAAAGGCCGCAGGGAGGGTCAGTCCGAGCTCTGGCTACTGCAGCCGGACTCACTGGCCGGTGCCTTTCGCTCCTGGCTGGGAAGACGGAGCCGGAGGCTGCAAATCCGGTGCCGGCTGGAGAGCCCAGGTCCCGTTCCCGGCTCCACAGCATCTGAGCCATTTCCTGGCCGGGGCATTTATCCAGATCAAACACTCAGACAGGGGCCCTCTGTCTACACGGGTGTGACGACGCGTTGGGGTCCCCTGACTCCTGCACCCCCGTAATGGCACGAACAGACTCCACCAGCCCGTAGAATGGAGGGAGTTTATTCCTTCTCCAGGATACAGCACAGCACAGCACCGATGTAATCTGGTTACAGGGCAGGTCTAGGATGCCTCAGCCCCCCCTTGCGATGGGGGAGATTGGGCCCCTAAATCCCAGCCCCTGGCTTAGGCTGGTTCCTCCATGATCCCAGACAGAAACTCCCTCTTCCAGCCCTGCCCCCAGCCAGGGCAGCATTCCCCCTTCCTTTGTCTCTCTCCCTGGGGGGTAGCTGGTCAGACAGGTTGAGAGACCCTCTTAGTATAATGACTCATCCTTCTGGGCTGTGGTACCGATGGCAGCCATTGGGGATTACCACAGAGCCAGCATAGGAACTAGCCAGATACCCCCACTACGTCACAACGGGCAAGGGGCGGAGCGGGCCAACCTCCTTGGGCTTCCGCACTAGAGCCCAGATGCTCAGGTCCTTGAGGGTTCGGATTCCATGGTTGCGTCACATTCCGCGTGTAGTGACACCCCCCAGGCACCCTGCAGGGGTCGCTGTTCTCTCGGAGCAGCTGGAGGGAGCAGGGCCCCAGCAAGTTTCAGTTTCGTCAGTGGCGCTGCGCTCACAAGGGCTCTGCGAGACCGGGAGGCGCCCGCACCCCCTGGCCAGAGATGAGGAACTAGCGGAAGCGCCTCTGTGATTTCTACTCGTTGGTGAAGTCGGACCGAGCCCGAACTGCGTGACGATGACTTCAAGGCGCTTAACTGTCCTTCGCGGGCTGCGGCTTTGTTTGATGTCAAGGTTCCCCCACCCCCGTGTCCCTCTGGTTCTGCTTTGACAGCCAATTACCTGAGCCAAGCAGGCCCGCGTTCCCCTTCTTCTGGACCCTGAGCAAACCCACGTGGGACCTGGTCCCGTCTCGATAGGAAACAGTGGGGATGTTGGATTTCGGGTCAGAGCGTTACCCCTCTCCCCTTTCTCAGCATGTTGCTGTCCCTCTGCATACAACACGGGGAGTCAGTTTCACCGCCTGGAGAGATGCACCAACAAGGAACTGAGATTCTGGAGGAATTTACCGACCGATTTCTCTTGCTCAGTCCCACCCCATCCGGGGTGTGACACTCTGTAAAACATGCATGCAAATCGATTCCCTCGGGTCCCTCTTTAAAGAGAAACTCCAGAGTGGCAAGACCAGAGTCAGTTCTAGGGAACTGAGCTGGTTACTCGCTGGGCCGAAGTGGGTTTTTTTTTCCAGTGAAGAAACACCATGAACCTGTCCTTGTTCTGCGTTTTCATCTCAGCCCTCCAGGCCTGTGAGTATCTGGGGGCTGACTGTGGGGAGAACTCTACTTGGGCTGGGTGTCGAGGAGTTAGGTGCCCGGTTCCCAGTCAATCTCAGTGGGACCTTGGGAGTCTGTCTTAGACAAAACCACCCTTCATTTCTGGTTTATTACCTCTTCCATTAACGCTTTTCCCCTCTCTTGACAGCCCCCATCTTGGGTTTTAAGATGACCCAGTCCGGGTCAGGAGAGGTGACGGTCTCAGGGTCCCTCAGTCTGACCTGCGCTGTCTCGGATTCTGCCCTCTCCACTGGCTCAGACTGGTGGCATTGGCTCAGGCAGCCCCCAGGGGGAAAGGGCTGGTGTGGCTGGGATTGATAGACAGGTATGGGAACAGCCACTATCTCCCTGACATTCACAAAAGAGCCACCATCTCTGTGGCCCCTTCCAAGAACGAGTTCTCCCTGCGAGTGGAGAATCTGAGTCCACAAGACACAGGAACCTACTACTGCGCTAGGAGCACCTACCGGAAGAATAAACCCCAGTGATGCGCGTTAGCACAAAAACAGGCCTCAGGAAAAGAGTGGACCAAAAAAAACAGCGGTTCAGCAGAGTTAGCCCCTGGTGGGCTGCTGCTGTGCTACGAGCGATCGCTGCTCTCATTGGCTGAGAAGGACCGGTCGTGGCCAATGGGAGCTCGGATTCCCCCCCAGACCTGCAGAGGCGCAGGTAAATACAGCAGTGGTTAGCCCTGTTGGACCAGATCCGGCCCAGACGCTGGTATTTGCCCAGCCACCCCTGCCTCAAACTTGGGCCCCTTCAGGCCATTTTCCCCAGAGTTTCATGCCCTCCAAACTGAGCACTGAGTCACAGGGGAGCTCGGAAGAAGGTTTCCCTAAATCTTGTAAAGTCAATGGGATTTAAAGCCCTAAATCCTTAAAATCACTCTTGAAAAATGGGGCAAAGTTTCTTGGGTCACTGAGGGCTTCCTAAATGAAAGGTCACTTTTGAAAATGGGACTTAGGCTTGTAATTTATGAGGTGCTTTTGAGATTTTTACTTTAGATTTGTGTATATCTGGGCAATGGCCTAAGGGGTTTTCACGGAATAAATTATCTATTGCGTTCAAAATCCATTGCTTTCAGTGGTCTAGATTCGTCCTTCAAACATAGGCTCTGCAGAGTGTGCTGCTAAGTGCAACAGCAGAAAAGAAAAGAAAAGAAAATCGGGTGTATTTAAATACTACAAGATTTACCCAGCATTGTTCAGATCCTCCAAGGCAGGGGGTTGAGGGTGCTGGAAGGTGTGTTTTGAAATCAGAGCTTGAATTTCCCAGGGACCTTAGGGAGTTAGGCGCCAGGTTTCTGCGAGACCCCAGCCTAACTTAATAGGAATGTTCAGTTCCTTTGAAAAATCTTCCTTTAAGGGACCTTGCCCGGGTCACAGATACAGTCGGTGCCTCACTCGGAAGAGAATCCCCATCAACTCCCTTGTGCTGTTCTAACCATTCGGTCCCATCCGCTGCCCTCTGAGAGCTGGTAACAGATCTCGGAAGCCGGAACTTCCAGCCCGTTCTGCTTTCCCCCCAAACCCTCATCTGTTCCTAAACCGGGGACAAAGACCACGGGCTCCTGGTTCCCAAAGACCGTCTGCCAGGAGCCACCGGGCGATTCACCTCCCAGATGGGGCAGGGGCCAAGACTCCCCCCCACACGGCCTCCTGCTCCGTGCGCAGAAAGCAGCGCTCCTGATTCCTAATCTCCACCCACGCCCCCTTTTCTAACTCGTTGGATCCCACGTCCCTCCGGAGCTGGGGGAGAACCCAGGAGTCCGGGCTCCCGCCTGCCCCTGCGCTCACACGCCAGACCCCAGCCCCACCCGGAACCGGGAGGAGAAACCTGGATTCTGACTCCCGGCCCCCGGCTCTGAGCCACCAGACCGGTTCCACGGGGACAAAAGAGGAGACCCCTCCCACTTCTCCAGTCACCGCCGGTTCTGGCTCCCTGGGATTGGCCCGGCCCGAGCTGCACAGATGCGTCCCCTAAAGCACAGGAGGGGGAGGAGGGCGTGGCCACAAAAGAGCCGCTGGCCTGTTTTTATACCAGCCACTGAAGCGCGGACGCTTCATGCAAATCAGCCACCTGGGGTCTTGTTTACACAGAAACCCTCAGAGGTTTCTCTCCGTCCGCGTCTGGAATAATGAGGAAAGCTCCGGTCACTGCCCTTCTCCTCCCCCTGCTGTGGCCTTGTGTGTGTGTGTGTGAGAGAGAGAGAGAGAGAGGGGATTCCACCTTCTTTCTGTTTGTTGCTTATGATCTGGATTCTCCCTGACGCCTCACTTCTCGGTGTGTCTCCCCTCTCCAAGGTGTCCTCTCCGGGATCCAGCTGGTTCCGTCCGCCCCAGCAGTGGTGGTCCCTGGCGGGGACCTGACAGTAACTTGTGCGGTATCCGGGGACTCCATCTCCACCCAAGCCTGGTGGAACTGGGTGCGGAGCTGCCCGGCCACGGGCTGCAATGGGTCAGGCGAGTCCATTTCTCTGGGGGCACAAACTACGCGGCGGCCCTGAAATCCCGAGCGACCATCTCCAAGGGTGACGCCAAGAACGAGTTTTACCTGCAGCTCCGCTCGCTGAGCGCTGGGGACACCGCCACGCATTACTGCACCCGCTGGGACCCACAGTGATAAGCGCCGCGACAAGATTCTCTCTCTAGAGAACACGACAAGGGCCAGACTGGGTTAGACCAAAGTCCCTCTAGCCCAGTGTCCTGTCTGCTCAGAGTGGCCAGTTCGAGTTGCCCCAGAGGGAATGAACAAAAACAAACCTGCGGCTCAGGCCTCTGGGGAGTTTCCCTCAGTGCACGAAAGCGAGAATGAAATTTCTGTGGCTTTTCCTTTCCCCGTTCTCGGCCCCCGGCTGTGAGTGTGTGTTCGGGAGGAGGAGAACTGGGGTTAGGGCCAGAGATTCGTGGGCTGGCTCATTTCTTCCATGGTCTTGTTTCCCTGTCCCCACGTGTCCGCTCGCAGGTGCAGTTGGTCGAGTCAGGCCAGGCGCAGTGAAGCCCGGAGAGACCCTGAGCCGGACCTGCGCTGTGACCGGGTCTCTATCACTAGCAACAGCTCCGCATGGAACTGGGTCCGGCAGCCCCCCCGGACAGGGCTGGAGTGGGTAGCTCGGATATTCCCCTGTGACTGGAGCAAGTGGTTTGCCGCGTCTCCAAAGCCGGAGCAGCGTCTCTGCAGAGATCGCCAAGAACCAGGTCTCCCCTGCAGCTGCAGACACCGCTCCCTGTTACTGCGCCAGACACAGTGACACAGAGCGCAGCGGGGCTGGTGCAAAAGGGGAGGCGCGTTGTCTGGAGTCACTGAGGCCCGGTCACACTCCGTCTGCATCAGAAGCGGGCAGACACTGGCCGAGGGGGGTGAGGAGGGGGAAGGGAAAGGAGGCGAGTCAAGCTCCGCGGAGCCCAATCCCCTGTCTCCGAGCAGGGCCCCGCACTGAGGGTGTGACTGGGACGCTCCGCCCTGCACATCGGGCCTGGCCTGGTCTCCCACAGAGACCGGCTGAAACCAGCGTCGCTCAGACTGCGGGGCTGGCCCGGCAGGTGGCGCCGAAACGTGTCTCCCGCCGCCCTCTGCAGCACGTGCTGTTAGAACGCGGGGCGAGCGGATTATTTACCAACCCGGGTAACCTGCCCGGATGATCTCGCTCGCTGATTGGACGGGCCAGTTACCCCCTCGCACCACGTGATACACGGACTGGCGGTGAGAACGTGACAGGCGCAGGCAGAGCAGGAAAAACTCTTCTGGGGCCCGGGGCAATGAGATTTCCCGGGAGCTCCTCGGCTCTGCGGGGAAGGCCAAAAATGCGGGGTTTAGAGAGACCGGACTGTGGCTGGAGGGAGGAGGGTGCGATGTAGTGGGGCATCTTGCTGGTCGTTAGGCTTGGGCTGTCCCCCCTCCTGGTCCTGTCTGTGAGCACGCCCAGGAGGGGGGCCAGACACTGGCTTGACCGGTTCTGGCTGGGGGAGGGGAAGGAGGTTGGGACAAAGGAAGTATGTGAGGGGGGGGAAGAGTTAGTCTGGGGCTGGAAACATGATGGCGACAGCCTAGGAATGGGGCTTGGAGACTAGGGGCTCAGGCACCTGCTTTAAGGGGTCTGGGGCATCTTAGCCCCGCTCCTATTGCCACATCACGTCTATGCTGTGCTGTATTCTGGAAAATCAATAAACCCCTCTCTATTCTGCTGGCTGATGGAGACTGTTCTCGCTGCTATGGGGGTGCAGGATGGGGGAACCCCAACCGCGTTGTCTCAGAAGGTGTGTGAGGGAGGGGCTGAGTTCTCTGACTGGGGGTGCACGCTCTGCACTGAGGTTGGGGTGATATTTCTAATGTGCAGACGGGGCTCCAGGTTGGGGTCAAGAGGTTTGCAGTGCGGGAGGGGGCTCAGGGCTGGGATAGGGTGCTGAGGTGCGAGGTGGTTCCCGGGACAGCTCCATGAGACCCAGCCAATGGGAACTGTGGGGGCGGAGCCTGCAGGTGAGGGCAGAGAGGGGACAGAGTTATCCTGGCGCTCGGGTCATGCTGCTCCAGCCTTGCAGCGAGCTCTAGGGGTTAGTGACTGCTGCCCAGAGCCCCAACATAAGGGCCGCCTGCAAAAAGATCTGCAGTTTTGTTGGCTCCCCACCCCACCGCAACCCCAGGGTTCTGGGCTGAAGCCACTGAAGCGCCTTTCTTAATCTGGACCTGGGCAATATAAATTATTATATTCAATATAAATATTTTTCTCTCTCTATATATGTGTCCCGTCTCTCAGAAGACTGTGGCTTGCTGGGGCAGTGCTGATCGCTAATTTGCCTTCTGAAACCCTGAGCGTTGTTACAAGTGCGAGCCCTGCAGGAAAAGGTTTAACACCCCTGCCAAAAGCCCCCCAGCCCGCAGTTTGTGTCCCAGCCCCGCTCCTGATCTGCCACAATCTCAGGCCTTCTTTGGTTACAGCCCAGAACTTTCCAGCCTCACAGCGCCCCTCCCTCCCGCTGTTCGCTGCTGTGACTGGGAAAAATCCAGCCTGTCTCGCTCTGCCCGTCGCACTGGGCGGCCTCTCAGCTGGACAGACCCTCCCCCCTCGAATCCCCTTTGCACAAATCCCCGCTCCAGTGACCGACTCCTGCTGCTTCCCCTTTGCCGCTTTCCCCGGCGGTTTGTGAGAACCCGGGTCACCCCCTTGGACTGATTCCAAATCCTCATTCCCCGCCCTCGCCTGGGGAGAGGCTGCCGGACACACCGCGCTCGCCAGCCCTTGACTTGTAACCCTCCGGTGAGTGTCCCAGCGCCGTGCCACCCAGTGACCCGACCCCTCCCCAAGTACTGACCCCCGGACGCCATGAGCACAAGGACAGGGTCCCGGACTCACTCCCCATGACGGGATAATTAGTTGACATTCGGGCCCTAAATTCAATACCGCGGAACTGGGCTCACACCCGGTGTGACGACGCGCTGGGGTCCCCTGACTCCTGCACCCCGTAATGGCACGAAACAGACTCCACCAGCCCGTAGAATGGAGGGAGTTTATTCCTTCTCCAGGATACAGCACGGCACAGCACAGCACCGATGTAATCTGGTTACAGGGCAGGTCTAGGATGCCTCAGCCCCCTTGCGATGGGGGAGATTGGGCCCCTAAATCCCAGCCCTGGCTTAGGCTGGTTCCTCCATGATCCCAGACAGAAACTAAACTCACTCTTCCAGCCCTGCCTCCAGCCAGGGCAGCATTCCCCTTCCTTTGTCTCTCTCCTGGGGGTAGCTGGTCAGACAGGTTGAGAGACCCTCTTTGCATAATGACTCATCCTTCTGGGCTGTGGTACCTATGGCAGCCATTGGGGTTACCACAGAGCCAGCATAGGAACTAGCCAGATACTCCCACTACGTCACACCCGGCAATTGCTTCTCTCCCCTTTAACCCAGCGCCCCGGAGGTGGCGCTGCTCTGACACAGGGAGGGAGGGTCTGACTCCGCTCCGAGCCCCGAGCCAGAAATTCAGAGTTAAGGGAAGGAGGTTGGGTCCTTTATAAGCAGCGGGCCATGCAAATAGGGGAGAGAGGTTCCTGTTTAAATCTGTGCCTCTCTCTGCCCAGGCTGCACCCGCAGGGACAATCCACAGCCCCCTGGGTGTGGGCAGTGACCGGCTACTCCCCGCAAAACTTTGCCCGCTAGCACCGAGGACAATGAATCTTTTGCTCCTAGTTAGTTTGGGCTGTGGCGGCTTTGGAAGGTATTTTCTTCCTCTGAATAACGGCAGAGGTGGGAGCATATTACATTCTCCTTGTGTGATACCAATATTGATAACCGGTCTGTGTTCCCAGGTGCCCGGTCCCAGGTGCAGCTGGTGGAGTCCGGAGGGGATGTGAAGAAGCCCGGAGACTCTCTGCGCCTCTCCTGCAAAGCCTCCGGCTTCACCTTCGCAGACTACGGGATGCGCTGGGTCCGGCAGGCTCCCGGGAAAGGACTGGACTGGGTCGCCTACATTAGTGGCCCCAGCGGAACATATATATATATTATTCCCAGGCAGTCAAAGGGCGATTCACCATCTCCAGGGAAAACGCCAACAGCCTGCTGAGCTTGCAGATGACCGGCCTGAAGGCAGAAGACACAGGCCTGTATTACTGCGCGAGAGGCACAGTGAGTGACAGTCCCGTCCTGCTGGGACAGAAACCCGCGTTGTCTGGCAGACCAGTCGCTGAGTCACGGGCTGTTTCCTCTCAGGCAGCTGCAGGGGAAGCTGTTCACACACATTTCATCTGCGATTTGGGAGCTGCTCCGGGTGTTGAATCAAGCACCCCCCCGTTCGGTTCCACGGGCGTTGGATTAGGTGACTGGAGCGCAAAGTAAGCGCAGACTCCGGACAGCTCCAAATAAACACTGTTTGCCTTGACAAATGTCTGTCCTAGCCTCTTCCAGCATGCATAGAATGCACGGCTCTCATCGCACTGCCCTGCCCTGGGGAGAGGGAGAACGGTCTAATGGTTAGTGCATGAAACAGGCTCTCGGGTTCGATTCCTTACTTTTCTTACGAGTTCCCCGCAGAAGGAGAGTAACAGCGCGCCGGAGGCAGGGGTGTAGCGAGACAGCACCCCTAACAGCCTGTGAAGGGGTGCGGCTCCTGTAGCGGTAGGGATCAGATAAGGACCCGAGGCCAAAACTTCCGAATGGTGATTGTGAATTGCCTGGAAATTTTGGGATGCACAAATGGAGACATTTTGAACAAAATGTTTAAAAACTGAGACTGAGAGTTGAAGTCCCAGATCCTACTGAATTTCGATGCCATTTGGGTTCTTAATTTCCGTGGAAGTTTTGAAATGCCCACCAAAGCCACAGGAGAAGGGTGTAATTTCTCTTCTCAGAAATGTCCTTCATTCCTAAGAAGTCGCCCCCTGCGCTTACTTTTGGGGGAGAATTTCAAAGACTCTTCAGAGGGTTAAATGTTTGTAAACTGAGTATGAGCGACCAAATACCTCAGGTGGCTTCACATTGCGCTGACCTGAACACAGTGGCTGGGACTAGGTCGCGTCCCAGGGACGGACCACAGGTGTGGACTCAGCTCACACCCTGCCCCCTTTTATGCTCATTCTGGGGAACCTTTCCAGGGAAGTTCCGCTTTAAATACCAACCCCTGGCCCTAGGAACCTTGATCTCCCCCAGACAGAGACCTGCCAGGGCCTGACGGCTGGGCACAGTTTGCGCCTTCACTGAAGATGAAGCTGCTGATGATTTTTATTTTTATGCTGGAGGCTCCTTCAAGTGCGTGGCTATGGGGCGTCCCTGCTGCACTGACTGCAGAGGAGGAGCTGTTCCAGGCAGCCTAAGGGAATGAGGTGCCTGGATTCCAAAGCAATTCAGTGGCAGTTGAGTGCCTCACTTCCTTAGGCGCAGTGTCAGGTTGTTTAATTTTCACACGTTCCCGGTGTGACGACGCGTTGGGGTCCCCTGACTCCTGCACCCCCGTAATGGCACGAACAGACTCCACCAGCCCGTAGAATGGAGGGAGTTTATTCCTTCTCCAGGATACAGCACAGCACAGCACCGATGTAATCTGATTACAGGGCAGGTCTAGGATGCCTCAGCCCCCCTTGAGATGGGGGAGACTGGGCCCCTAAATCCCAGCCCCTGGCTTAGGCTGGTTCCTCCATGATCCCAGACAGACTCTAAACTAACTCTCTTCCAGCCCTGCCCCCCAGCCCGGGCAGCAATCCACCTTCCTTTGTTTCTCTCCCTGGGGGGTAGCTGGTCAGACAGGTTGAGAGACCCTCTTAGCATAATGACTCATTCTTCTGGGCTGTGGTACCGATGGCAGCCATTGGGGATTACCACAGAGCCAGCATAGGAACTAGCCAGATACCCCCACTACGTCACAGTTCTCCCCCCTCCGAGAGCGAACTGAGCAGGGTCACTCCGCTCGTGACCTAGGGAAGTTCGGGTCCCCTGCGTGGGAACCCGCCCTGGGGACATGGGTGCTCCCCTTGACTCGGGCCGGCCGCGGCGAGGCCCCACATGAATTGGCTTCCTCTGTCCACTCGCTGCATCGCTCCAGGGCGACTGGCACAGGCCTGTCCTCTGTGGTCGCACCCACCCTTCCGCTGGCCTTGATCTCTGGCCAGGGTCTCGGCCGGGGCCATGAGCCCAGCGAGCCTTCTCTGGACAGCCAGGGCGGCCTCCACCCCGACGCCCATCCCGGGAGGTCTTCCTCCCATAACTCTCTCAGCAAGCCCAGAGGCTCCTCTATACAGGGTAGGGGCCCCTGAGCAGCTTTCCTCCCGTCTTGGGCCTTCCCGCCTCTGGCAGGAGTCGCAGGACCGGCCGTGCCGCTGCACGGCTGCGAATATTCCCGGCCAGTAGAAGTGTTGGAGCAGCCTCAGCCGGGTGCTCGGGATCCGGTGGCCCGCAAAGGGGACGTTATGGGCCAAATACAGCAGCTTGAGGTGATACTTTGGGGGACGACCAGCTGCCGCTGGACCCCCATGCCCTCACCTTCCTGGGGAAGCCATTCCCGAACAGGAATCCCCGCTCCCACAGGAATCTCTCCTGGCCTCCTCTCCCCAGGGGCTGAGCTGCACGGAGGCCAGCCTCGTCCTCAGCCTCTGCAAGGAGGGGTCTGCCTGCACCTCAGCCTGGAATTCAGCCGCTGGGGCAGGATCGGGACCTGTTCCCCACCTTTGCCTAGGTCCGGGGTCCCCGCTTGGCTGGACCCCATGTCCACGGTGATGGGACCCTGGGGACCCTGCCAGAGTCCTTCCTGATCCAGGTTGCCAGCCCTCGCTGGCTCTGGCTCTGGGCAGTGACTAGAGCCCGCTGGGATTCCTGGGGCCACTCCTCCAGGTCATTCCCCATTAGCACCTCCGTGGGCAAGTGCGGTGTACCCCACTTCCTTGAGACCTTCCTTGGCCCCCATTTCAGATGCACCCTGGCTACGGGCACCTTAAACGGGACCCGTCTATGCCCTTCAGGGTCAGCTGCGTGTGGGTAGTATCCGGTCTGGGGCCACTATGTCAGATCGGGCCAGCGCCACCTCCGCCCCATGTCCCAGAAACCCGTCACCTTCCTACCATCCACCTCCAGGGGTATGAGGCACTCGCTCCGCAGGGGCCGCCCTGCCCCCACCCGGTACACGGAGAAATCCGCCTCCCGAGGGTCAGACCTCCCAGGGGGGGTGCACTGAGCATCCTTCCCCCCACTCTGAGCTCAGGTTTGCCTGCCAGCCCCTGCCTCTGGGGCAGCCTGCCCTTCCTCCAGCCCCAGCCAGTTAACCCTGGAAAGTCCCAGGTCACGGGACCTGGTGCACTGAGCCCTCTTGTGGCCTTTTTGCCCACAGCGATGGCAAGTTAGGCTTTGGGCTGTCTCTGTCCAGGCCCTGGCTGGCTCTCTGGGGCAGAGACGACCTGTTCCTTGGGCTCGCCTCGTAGTTGACTCCCTCCGTCGCTCAGCCGAGATCCGGTCTCTGTGCGATTCCCTTTCTCTCCGGGACTCCCGTTCACACCCGGACCGGCTCTCCGTGAACTCATCTGCCAGTCTCCCGGCCTCCTGGGGGGTCTCTGGTCTTCGGTCCTTGAGCCACAGCCTCAATCTGGGTGGGCATGCTTCATAGAACTGCTCCATCATGAACAGCTTGAGCAGCCCTCTGCAGTCTGGGCTCCGACTCCAGACACCCACTTGCGGCAGTATTGCGCCAGGCGGGAGGCCAGGTCCACATAGGTCTCCCGTGGCTCCTTCTGCACCTCCCGGAACTTCTTCCTGTACATCTCGGGGGTCAGCCCGAACTTGTGCAGCAGGGCCTCCTTGACTCGGCTGTAATCCCCTGGCTGTAGGTCCTCCAGCTGATTGAGCACCCCGGCAGCTTCCTGGTTCAGTGCGGGGATGAGCTCCTGAAGCCAGTCAGCTGGCGGGACCCGTTGCAGTCCACAGGCCCTCTCAAAGGAGCTGAGGAACCCATCTACATCGCCCATGTCCTTCAATTGGGCCACCACGAGCTTCTCCAAGCATCTGGCCGCCCCGGGCCTTTGGGGCTCATCTGCACTCAGCGCAGCTGGGGCCCTGCCGCTTCTCCGCTCGGCCATGGCCAGCTCATGCTGTCGCTGCTCTCTATGGTCCTGGACTTCCAATTCCTTCATCTGCAGCTGGATTTCTAGCCGCCGCAGCTCGCGGGTTGGACCCCTGGGCGGACTACGGCAGTGCTCCCTGGGAGGCAGTCCGGTCTCTTCGGCGGCCTCCAGCGCTCCGCCCCTCTCCGAGCCTGACACGCTCCCAGTGGGGTCTGGCTGTTCCCCACGGGGACAGGATCCCAGCCCTGTGGCTGGTCATTCTCTTCCAGCTGGGCAATCAGCTGGGCCTTGCTGCGCTCCGCACAGGCAAGCTCTCTCTGCACAGCTTCACCAGCTCTGCCTTCAGGAGTTGGGTATAGGCCATCTCCCGCTGGTCCCTCGGTGCAGACTCACCAGTCTAGTGCTGCTGCGCCACGATTCTCAGGAACCGCCGCTCTGTTTCCAGGACGCCTGGTTCCACGGCTCTTGCTTCTACTGCGCCTTGTCGCTTGTCGCTGGATGCTCCATCCACGGGTGCAGTGAATCCCGCTCCTGACACCAGTGTGACGACGCGTTGGGGTCCCCTGACTCCTGCACCCCGTAATGGCACGAACAGACTCCACCAGCCCGTAGAATGGAGGAGTTTATTCCTTCTCCAGGATACAGCACAGCACAGCACCGATGTAATCTGATTACAGGGCAGGTCTAGGATGCCTCAGCCCCCCTTGAGATGGGGGAGACTGGGCCCCTAAATCCCAGCCCCTGGCTTAGGCTGGTTCCTCCATGATCCCAGACAGACTCTAAACTAACTCTCTTCCAGCCCTGCCCCAGCCCGGCAGCAATCCACCTTCCTTTGTTTCTCTCCTTGGGGGGTAGCTGGTCAGACAGGTTGAGAGACCCTCTTAGCATAATGACTCATTCTTCTGGGCTGTGGTACCGATGGCAGCCATTGGGGATTACCACAGAGCCAGCATAGGAACTAGCCAGATACCCCCACTACGTCACACCCGGCTCCCAGGGGGCAGGGCCTGGCTCACTCTTTCATTTCCTTGTTTCCCTCCCAGGGGTCCTCTCTCAAGAGCTGCTGCAGGAAACGGGCCCGGGAGCGGCGAGGCCCGGGGAGTCCCTGACACTCACTTGCACCATCTCCGGAGACTCTGTCTCCACCGTCAGTGCCTCCTGGGACTGGGTCCGGCAGCCCGCGGCGAAGGGGCTGGAATGGGTGGGAAACACGTGGGACAGACCGAGCAGCTGTCTAGGGCCCCTCCCTCCAGGGCCGAGTCACCATCTCCGCAGACACCGCCATGAACCAGGTCTAGCTGCAGCTCCGCGAGCTGACAGCTGCAGACAGCGCCCCCTATTGCTGCGTCCGGGGACACACAGTGACCCAGGGTAGAGCCGAGCCTGTATTACCTGGGGAAAGCGGGTTTTCAACCGTGCGGAGACTCTGCGGACTGGGCCATTGGTCACACTGGGGCGGGGGGTTTGGCTGTGACTCTCTGGTGCCTTTACCCGGAGTTGTTGCTGTGACGTAGTGGGGGTATCTGGCTAGTTCCTATGCTGGCTCTGTGGTAACCCCCACTGGCTGCCATCGGTACCACAGCCCAGAAGGATGAGTCATTATGCTAAGAGGGTCTCTCAACCTGTCTGACCAGCTACCCCCAAGGGAGAGAGACAAAGGAAGGGGAATGCTGCCTGGCTGGGGCAGGGCTGGAAGAGTGAGGTTAGTTTCTGTCTGGGATCATGGAGGAACCAGCCTAAGCCAGGGGCTGGGATTTAGGGGCCCAATCTCCCATCGCAAGGGGGCTGAGGCATCCTAGACCTGCCCTGTAACCAGATTACATCGGTGCTGTGCTGTGCTGTATCCTGGAGAAGGAATAAACTCCCTCCATTCTACGGGCTGGTGGAGTCTGTTCGTGCCATTACGGGGTGCAGGAGTCAGGGGACCCCAACGCCGTCACACTGGTGTCAGGAGCGGGATGCACTGCACCCCGTGGATGGAGCATCCAGCGGCGAGTGACAAGGCGCAGTAGAAGCAAGAGCCGTGGAACCAGGCGTGCTGGAAACAGAGTGAAGCGGTTCCTGAGAATCGTGCGCAGCAGCACTAGACTGGTGAGTCTGCACCGAGGGGACCAGCGGGGAGATGGCCTATACCCAACTGCTGAAGGCAGAGCTGGTGAAGCTGTGCAGAGAGAGGGGCTTGCCTGTGCGGAGCGCAACCAAGGCCCAGCTGATTGCCTGGCTGGAAGAGAATGCCCAGCCACAGGGCTGGGATCCTGTCCCCGTGGGGAGCAGCCAGACCCACACTGGGAGCGTGTCAGGCTCGGAGAGGGGGCGGAGTGCTGGAGGCCGCCGAAGAGACCGGACTGCCTCCCAGGGGAGCACTGCAAGCCGTAGTCCGCCGAGGGGAGGGTCCAACTCGCGGAGCTGCGCGGCTAGAAATCCAGCTGCAGATGAAGGAATTGGAAGTCCAGGACCGTAGAGAGCAGCGGCAGCATGAGCTGGCCATGGCGGAGCGGAGAAGTGGCGGGGCCCCGGCTGCGCCAAGTGCGGGCGGGCCCCAAGGGCCCAGGGCGGCCAGACGCTTGGAGAAGCTCGTGGTGGCCCAATTGAAGGACATGGGCGATGTAGATGGGTTCCTCAGCTCCTTTGAGAGGGCCTGTGGACTGCAACGGGTCACCCCAGCTGACTGGCTGCAGGAGCTCATCCCCACACTGAACCAGGAAGCTGCCGGGGTGCTCAATCAGCTGGAGGACCTACAGCCAGGGGATTACAACCGAGTCAAGGAGGCCCTGCTGCACAAGTTCGGGCTGACCCCCGAGATGTACAGGAAGAAGTTCCGGGAGGTGCAGAAGGAGCCACGGGAGACCTATGTGGACCTGGCCTCCCGCCTGGCGCAATACTGCCGCAAGTGGGTGTCTGGAGTCGGAGCCCAGACTGCAGAGGGGCTGCTCAAGCTGTTCATGATGGAGCAGTTCTATGAAGCATGCCCACCCAGATTGAGGCTGTGGCTCAAGGATCGAAGACCAGAGACCCCCCAGGAGGCCGGGAGACTGGCAGATGAGTTCACGGAGAGCCGGTCCGGGTGCGAACGGGAGTCCCGGAGAGAAAGGGAATCGCACAGAGACCGGATGTCGGCTGAGCGACGGAGGGAGTCAACTACGAGGCGAGCCCAAGGAACAGGTCGTCTGTGCCCCAGAGAACCAGCCAGGGCCTGGACAGAGACAGCCCAAAGCCTAACTTGCCATCGCTGTGGGCAAAAAGGCCACAAGAGGGCTCAGTGCACCAGGTCCCATGACCTGGGACTTTCCAGGGTTAACTGGCTGGGGCTGGAGGAAGGGCAGGCTGCCCCAGAGGCAGGGGCTGGCAGGCAAACCTCAGCTCAGAGTGGGGGGAAGGATGCTCAGTGCACCCCCCCTGGGAGGTCTGACCCTCGGGAGGCGGATTTCTCCGTGTACCGGGTGGGGCAGGACGGCCTGCGGAGCGAGTGCCTCATACCCTGGAGGTGGGGTAGGAAGGTGACGGGTTTCTGGGACACGGGGCGGAGGTGACGCTGGCCCGATCTGACATAGTGGCCCCAGACCGGATACTACCCCACACGCAGCTGACCCTGAAGGGCATAGACGGGTCCCGTTTAAGGTGCCTGTAGCCAGGGTGCATCTGAAATGGGGGCCAAGGAAGGTCTCAAGGAAGTGGGGTGCACCTGCACTTGCCCACGGAGGTGCTAATGGGGAATGACCTAGAGGAGTGGCCCCAGGAATCCCAGCGGGCTCTAGTCACCGCCGAGCCAGAGCCAGCGAGGGGCTGGCAACCTGATCCAGGAAGGACTCCTGGCAGGGTCCCCAGGGTCCCATCACCGTGGACACGGGGTCCAGCCAAGCGGGACCCGGACCTAGACAAAGGTGGGGAACAGGTCCCGACCCCTGCCCCAGCGGCTGAATTCCAGGCTGAGGTGCAGGCAGACCCCTCTGCAGAGGCTGAGGGACCAGGCTGGCCTCCAACAGTTCAGCCCCTGGGGAGAGGAGGCCAGGAGAGATTCCTGTGGGAGCGGGATTCCTGTTCCGGGAATGGCTTCCTCAGGAAGGTGAGGGCATGGGGTCCAGCGGCAGCTGGTCGTCCCCCAAAGTATCACCTCAAGCTGCTGTATTTGGCCCATAACGCCCCTTTGCGGGCCACCGGGGATCCGGAGCACCCGGCTGAGGCTGCTCCAACACTTCTACTGGCCGGGAATATTCGCAGCCGCAGCAGCGTGCACGGCCGGTCCTGCGACTCCTGCCAGAGGGGCGGAAGGCCCAAGACGGAGGAAAGCTGCTCAGGGCCCCTACCCTGTATAGAGGAGCCTCTGGGCTTGCTGAGAGAGTTATGGGAGGAAGACCTCCCGGGATGGAGCGTCGGGGGTGGAGGCCGCCCTGGCTGTCCAGAGAAGGCTCGCTGGGCTCATGGCCCCGGCCCGAGAGACCCTGGCCAGAGGTCAAGGCCAGTGGAAGGGTGGGTGCGACCACAGAGGACAGGCCTGTGCCAGTCGCCCTGGAGCGATGCGGCGAGTGGACAGAGGGAAGCCAGTTCATGTGGGGCCTCGCCGCGGCCGGCCCGAGTCAAGGGGAGCACCCATGTCCCCAGGGCGGGCTCCCACGCAGAGGACCCGAACTTCCCTAGGTCACGAGCGGAGTGACCCTGCTCAGTTCGCTCTCGGAGGGGGAGAACTGTGACGTAGTGGGGTATCTGGCTAGTTCCTATGCTGGCTCTGTGGTAACCCCACTGGCTGCCATCGGTACCACAGCCCAGAAGGATGAGTCATTATGCTAAGAGGGTCTCTCAACCTGTCTGACCAGCTACCCCCAGGAGAGAGACAAAGGAAGGGGGAATGCTGCCCTGGCTGGGGGCAGGGCTGGAAGAGTGAGGTTAGTTTCTGTCTGGGATCATGGAGGAACCAGCCTAAGCCAGGGCTGGGATTTAGGGGCCCAATCTCCCATCGCAAGGGGGCTGAGGCATCCTAGACCTGCCCTGTAACCAGATTACATCGGTGCTGTGCTGTGCTGTATCCTGGAGAAGGAATAAACTCCCTCCATTCTACGGGCTGGTGGAGTCTGTTCGTGCCATTACGGGGGTGCAGGAGTCAGGGGACCCCAACGCGTTGTCACAGTTGCTCACAAAGCTCCCGTGTCTCTGCCTGGCTCAGGGTCCAGCCGGCCTGACATGCCCATGAGATTGGCCCGGCTCAGAGATAAAGTTCCCGATCCCCTCCCAGCCAGACAAGGCACCGCCTCTGCGCCCCCCTTGTGACACAAGTGTGGCGGCGCGTCGTGGTCCCTCGCCTCCTGCACCCCCGTAGTGGCACGAACAGACTCCACCAGCCAGTAGAATAGAGGGAGTTTATTGCTTCTCCAGGATACAGCACAGCACAGATGTAATCTGGTTACAGGAACTGGGGCTAGGAGGCCTCAGTGCCCCCCCTTGAGATGGGGGGTGGCTGGGCCCTAAAATCCCAGCCCCCTCCCTAGCTCCTTCTCCCCTGCTTCCCAGACAGAAAAACTAAAAGCCGTCCCTTCCAGCCCTGCCCCCCCACCCAGGGCTGCATTCCACCTTCCTTTGTTCCTCTCCTTGGGGGGTAACTGGTAGAACAGGTAACCTCCCTGTCCCATCAGCTACTCGGCTGGGCCGTGGTACAGACAGCAGCCAGTGGGGGTCACTCATAGCCCAAACCTAGCAATCAGCAAGGTACCCATACTAGGCCACAACAAGCATGTCACGTGTGGCCCTGGAGGGGGTTAGTTCCCGCCCTTTGCCTTGTGCAGGCAGGTTCGATCCAAGCATCCCCATTCCCCCGTGCCATCCTGCCCTGAGTGGTACGAGGGGTGTCCTTGTGTCTTCTCCAGGGGGTGCAGTGACGGGGTTTTCTTGTATCGGGGTGTTCTGGCACCCGCGCACCTATGGGAGTTGGACTCCTCAGTTGCTTCAAAAAAAAAAAAAATCCACCTGGAGCCTCGATACCCAGAACAATCCGGTGCCAGGTGCTTTTTCCTGGGGGACTCAAAGACATAGAAGGGAACCGAACCTGGCCACGTAGGGTCCCAGGTGCGCACCCTGCTCCCTGAGTGACTCTTCCTCCCTTCTGCCCGTCTGAATTCCCAGGCCGGTGACCTGGGCTAGCTCAGGGAGGAGCTTTTATGTGCCGCAGGGAGGGGATATGCAAATAGGGGCTGAGTGTCCTGTATAAATCTGTCCCTCCCTTTGCCAAGGCTGCACCCACAGGGACAATCCGCAGCCCCGGATCTGTGCAGTGACCAGCCAGTCCGCGGAGAACTTCCCCCTCCAGCACCAGGCACAATGAGACTTTGGCTGCTTCTAGTTTTCCTCGCTGCGGCATGGGAAGGTATTTTCCCCCGATACACCCACGGCAGGGACAAGGGATTGTTCTGGGGGGGATGCTGCCAGCGATGGGATTTATAACAACGCTTAATTCTGGGGTCTCACCCCCTTTATTGGACAATGTGGTTCATGCGGCTCCTTTTGTTCCTGTAGATTTTAATTCGCGGCTTCAATCCGTTGCTAATGTTTTAATTTCCAATTTCCCTGTTTCCCTTCTCCCCAGGGGCCCGCTCGCAGGTGGTTCTGACCCAGTCGGGCCCAGCGCTGAAGAAGCCCGGAGAGGCCCATACGCTGCAATGCGCCACCAGCGGGTTTGCTCCCAGCAGCACCTGGATGAGCTGGGTCAGACAGCAGCCCGGGAAGGGGCTGGAGGGGCTGGCGCTGTATTACAATGAGGGGACCACCAAGTTCTACGCCGCCTCAGTGCAGGGCCGGTTCACGGCCTCCAAGGACAGCGCCAACTTCTACCTGCAAATGAACAGCCTGAGCGCGGAGGACAGCGCCGTGTATTACTGCGCCAGGGACACAGTGAGGGGAAGCGAATCTGAACTCGCACAAAAACCTCCTGTGGGGCCGGGAGAGATTTCCTGGGGGTGGCGCTCAGACCCTGCAGAATAACAGGGACAATGCCCCCATCTCTGACGACCCGATAGCTGGGAAGGAGAGACAGGCGCTGCTGAGCACAGCTCCCCGAGGAGCGCAGGGAGCAGATGCCCAGCAGCTGTTTCCAGACGCAGGGAGAACGAACAACTGCATCCGGCGTCGCGGTTCGGTTGCCCCAGTGACTCTCTGCTCAGACCCTGCTCAGTGTGAGGCTCCCTCCTCCCAGGGAAGGCAGCGGGATATTCGGGGCCTTTAGTGCAGCCAGGCAGCGGACTGAGCCCTAGTGAGGGCGGGTGACAGGCAGGGTGGGGTCACTGATCCCTCAGGCAGCTCTCCACTGACAATTGTCTGGATCAAACCCCTCCCGTGTGCAGAGGGGCAGCGCCAGCCCCTGCGCAACCGCTGCCTGCAGCATTTCAGGGCCCAGAGCTATGGGAGAACGGGCAGGAATTGTGTCCCTGCCTCTGTTTGTCAGGGGCTGGGAATGGGGGACAGGGGCAGGATCACTGGATGATTCCCTGTTCTGTTCAGTCCCTCTGGGGCGCCTGGCATTGACCACTGTCCACAGAGTGGACACTGGGCTCGATGGACCTTTGGTCTGACCCAGTCTGGTGCTTCTTACCTTCTGTGACGACGCGTTGGGGTCCCCTGACTCCTGCACCCCCGTAATGGCAAGAACAGACTCCACCAGCCCGTAGAATGGAGGGAGTTTATTCCTTCTCCAGGATACAGCACAGCACAGCACAGCACCGATGTAATCTGGTTACAGGGCAGGTCTAGGATGCCTCAGCCCCCTTGAGATGGGGAGACTGGGCCCCTAAATCCCAGCCCTGGCTTAGGCTGGTTCCTCCATGATCCCAGACAGAAACTAAACTCACTCTTCCAGCCCTGCCCCCAGCCAGGGCAGCATTCCCCCTTCCTTTGTCTCTCTCCCTGGGGGGTAGCTGGTCAGACAGGTTGAGAGACCCTCTTTGCATAATGACTCATCCTTCTGGGCTGTGGTACCGATGGCAGCCATTGGGGATTACCACAGAGCCAGCATAGGAACTAGCCAGATACCCCCACTACGTCACACCTTCTAATGACCCTTTTATCTGTATAATTGCCTATAGCAAGAGAGTATTGAAAACAGTAAGGAGAGGAGAGAGAGGTCTAGGTTAGATATTAGGAAAAACTGTTTCACTAGGAGGGTGGTGAAGCACTGGGATGGGTTCCCTAGGGAAGTAGTGGAATCTCCAACCCTAGAGTCTGGGCTTGACAAAGCGCTAGCTGGGGTTGATTTAACTGGGATTGGTCCTGCCTAGGGCAGGGGGCTGGACTTGATGACCTCCAGAGGTCTCTTCCAGCCCTGTGATTCTATGATTCTAGGGATATAAGAGTTTCATGAAATGCCGTTTTTTCATACAATTAGCCTCACTGAGCTCTTGAAGGTGTTTCATTTACAATCACACAGGCCTACACACACTTGTCAGGTAACAATTCCTGCCTGGAGATTCTTTCAGGGCACCGACTGCCCATGTTTACTGTGTGACTTAGCAGAATTCAGCCCATTTCGATGCCTAGGCATAGACATTCAAAGCAGGCGAGCGGGTACAGCACCCAGCTCCCCTGAATTTCCAGGGCTTAAGCTAATAATAATTCTGTCCTGTAGAGTCCAGCCGTGCCAGGAGAGTTTCAAACACAGGTGCTGGATCAAGGCCTGGCTCCAAGCTGATTCTAATCTATTCTATTCTATTCAGCCCATACAGTTTGGTTCAATGTCTTGCAACAAATCTTGTCAGGATACAAATGTTTCACATGTTTACCCCCATCTTCTGACGGAAGAAAGAGCCATGTTCAGACATTAGTAATAGCACCAGTCTCTGGCGTTTGATCCAAGCGATTTCCCTCACGAGATCTCGGTGCTTCACAAAGGCGGGCGGGGTCTCCATCCCAATTGTAGGGAGAGAGTGACTTATCGAAGGCAGCCCAGCGGACCCAGGCAGGAACATCCGGTTCCCATGGACCGGAGTAGTGCTCTAGGGCGCTAGAGAAACCAGTCGCTAGCATACTTCGGGCCCTTTTCTAAACCTTTCTCAGCAGCCAGTTCCCCAAAGGGCACCAAGAGGTATTTTAACCCAGACAAGTATCACAAACGCTGCAAGAGCTTCTGCAATGTGCCCGCCTCACAAGGGGATTGGTTGTAACTGACCCAGGGGCACCGCCCATTTATCCACCGGGCATGAAACTCCTCTGCTCCATTTTCTGTGCCCTGAGCCCGGTTCCTCCTTTCTCAGGTCCAACAGCGCGCACAGGCCAAAGCGAGGGAGCACCAGCTTCTGTGGGGGAGAGACACAACCGGCAGGGGGCAGGTTACGAGCTATTGCTCAGCCCCAGAACCCCCCAGCAGTTCAAGCTCAGCCTTGCGGGGGAGACTCCCGCCTCTGGGCACCTCCCGGCCATTCTCTGTGTCCCTGGCAGACCCCGGAACATTTTGGAACTGCCCGGGGGCCAAGGGAGAGGCACCCATTGGTTCCACGGGGCTTTGACCCTCATGCATGGGGAAGGGGAGTGTGATTCTTCGATCCACCAGACATCAGTCCTCTCCCGATAGTTCATCTCCGCTGGCTCGCAACCGCCTGCAAATCTCTGACCCGGTGGGATGTCCTGGGTCCCAGTGCAGGGCCTGGTCCCCTGCAGCCTCCAAGCCCCCTCCTGCCGCCCTGCATGCGCTGAGCTGAGCGCAGCGTCTTTCTTGTGTAAAGGGGAGACGTGTCCCCAGGGGACATCGCCACGTGCTGAGAGTCGTCCGCTCGCCGCTTATATCCGGCCTGGGGAACCCGCATGCAAATTCCTGTCCTGGGCTGCCAGGTTAAATACCAGCCCCTGGGTCTAGGAGCCTCAGTCTCTGCCCAGACACAGACCTGCCCGGCCCTGCCCGCTGGGGAGTTTCCCTCAGTGCCTGGGAACGAGAATGGAACCTCTGCTGCTTTTCCTTGCTCTGCTCGTCGGCCCCGGCTATGAGTGTCCGGGGAGCGAAGGGAGCTAGGAACAGAGCCCTGGATTGGTTGGGGTTCATATTGTCTTTCCTTGATTTCTCCTTTCCCAGGTGTCCTCTCTCAGGTGCAGCTGGTCCAGTCCGGCCAGGGGGCGGTGAAGCCCGGAGAGACCCTCACTCTGACTTGCGCTGTCTCTGGAGATACTGTGGATAGCGGCGCTGGTTGGAGCTGGATCAGGCAGCCTGCAGGGAAGGGGCTGGAGTGGATGGGGTGGGTGTACTATGACAGCAGCAACCAGGATTGGGAAACAGGCTACGCCCCGGCTCTCCAAAGCCGAGTCACCATCTCTGCAGACACCGCCAAGAACCAGTTCTCGCTGCAGCTCCGCTCGCTGACAGCTGCAGACGCCGCCACCTATTACTGCGCCGGAGACACAGTGACACGGCGCGCAGCAGGACTCGTACAAAAAGAAGAAGCGGCTTCTAACCAGCGGAATGCGACACTGAAAACTGACGAACAGCAAAACCCCATTTAAAATCCACGGAAATGGACGGGAAATGCAAAGGAGGAGGGGGTTGAGGACCGGAGGGAAATTCTCACACAGATTTGGGGCGAGGACGCCCCAAGAGGACGATCAGGAGCGTTAGTGACACGCGCCAGCCCAGCCCAGAAACCGAACAGCCGCTCTCCCAAGGGCTTTGCAGGCAGCGACACGGGGCGGAGCCGGGGCACCCACAGGAAGGGGATTTCCCAGCGCCCGGGGACCTACTAAGGCTGCCGATCTTTGGGGGGATTCCCGTTGTGCTCGCCGGGTCCGGCAGCGTCTGGGCAAAGAGTGGCTGGGAAATATTTAACAGTGTGGCTGGAGCACAAACTACGCCGAGTCACCATCTCTGCAGACACCGCCAAGAACCAGGTCTTGCTGCAGCTCCGCGCGCTGACACCTGCAGACACCGCCACCTATTACTGTGCTGGACACACAGTGACACAGAGCGCGGCAGGAACCAGAACAAAAAGGGGAAGCGGTTCTCAGGGGCCTTAGGAAGCAAGAGCGTCTGGACACTGGACCTATTAATGGGAGCAGGCGGGGAATTTAATCCAGTTGTGTCCCTGTGCTTTATAGAACAGGAGTCATTGCCCGCAGCTAGTACAGGACACACACACAAACCACACACTCGTACACACAAAGCATAGAGAGACGCACAGTCCCCAGAAGGAGATCCCTTGCAACTTTGAGCGGGCGGGGGAGTGGAGAAGCCGCTGCTCGGCTCCAGCCCGCCAGCTTGGGACCGCGCGTGCGTGCGTGCGTGAGAGAGAGAGAGAGAGAGAAGGGGGGGGGCGAAAGGGCTCCACGTGCAGCGGAGAGACCGAGCCAGACCCAGTCACCCTGGGGCTTTGGTAGTGCCTGGGATTAGTCTCCATAGACAACCACCTAACCTCAAGATGATTCTTACCAACAACCACAGGACATACCACACTAATACCAACCCTGGAACTTTCCTTCCCCACATATTCACTCTGCTGATACCATTATTGGACCTAACCAATTCAGTTATAAGATCAAGAACACATATTCCTGCTCATCCAGAAATATAATGTATGATATGTGCCGACAGTGTCCGTCTGCTATGTACATTGGGCAAACATCTCAGACATTTTGACAAAGAATCAATGCCCACAAAACAGATATTAGACAGGATCACAAAGAAAAAACAGTTTCTTGCCATTTCAACTAGAAAGGGCATTGTCTCAAGGACTTAACTACCTGCATCCTGCTTCAAAGACATTTTAACACCAGACTTGAAAGAGAATCCTCTGAACTGTCATTCATGCTTAAATTCTACACTTTACACCTAGGTCTCAACAAAGAGGCTAATTATCTTACCCATTACAAAGATAGCTTCCCCAATTATCACCTCTAATATCATTAGCTCACAGACATTTACCTCCCCTCCCCATACCCTCTCTGTTCTGAAATTCCATTTGTCCTTTTCATATGTGTTCATTTTTTTAATTGTATCCTTTGGTATATATGGTTGTGCCAATTTTCTTCCACTATTTGATCTGAGGAAGTGGGTCTGGTCCACGAAAGCTCACCACCTAATAAACCATCTTGTTAGTCTTTAAAGTGCTACATAGTCCTGTTTTTTTGGAGAATATTTGGGCTTTTATTTCCGAACTTGAGCAGTGAGAGAAAAAGGAACTCGGGGGTCCTACCAGGATGTGTCCTGGGAGCTGTAAATCTGTGTGCACCAGAGCAGAAAGCTCCTATTTCTCTTTCTCTCCTTCGCTCCCTAAGAGGCTGGGGATTCCCTTTCACCCAAAGCAGCTCTGTGTCTGGTACAGAAGGAAGGGCTGGGAGGAAGGGATGTTGCTGCTGAGGCTCAGCGCCCTGTAGTCACAGGGGACTCTGACTTCTCTTTCGTTCCTTGCATCCCACCCCAACTTCCCCGTAGTGGCATGACAGACTCCACCAGCCAGTAGAATAGAGGGAGTTTATTGCTTCTCCAGGATACAGCACAGATGTAATCTGGATACAGGTCGGGCCTAGGATGCCTCAGCCCCCCTAGAGATGGGGGAGCCTGGGCCCCTAAATCCCAGCCCATTGCCTAGGCTGCTTCCTCCATGATACCAGACAAAAAACTGCCCCACTCTCCTCCAGCCCTGCCCACCAGCCAGGGCTGACCTCGCCCTCCTTCCTTTGTACCGCTCCTGGGAAGTAACTAGTAGGACAGGTTCAGCCCCCTTTGCATAATGATTCATGCCCTGCCCTGCTGGGCCCTGCTACAGACAGCAGCCAGTGGGGGTCATCCACAGCCAGCAAGGTACCCACACTACGTCACACCCGCCTTTGGGGAAGTAGGGGGTCGGGATTCCGTGCTTGCCCGGCCGCTATTCGCTGTCACCCTGCTCCCTAGCCGCTTTGCAGTGGGAGGAACGGCTGTCGTTACCGCTCCGCTCGCTGGGGCTTCCCTCCGAATTATCCCATTCACACTGCGCCTGTGCGGCGGCGAGAGACGAGCGGGTCCTTTTCTAGCACGTTCTTTCGCCTCCCCCTCCCCTGGCTCCCCCGCCCTCGCGGTGTCACCACTGAGAAATGACGAGCCTGCCTCCAGCAGGGAGATCCCCGCAACTCTGAGCGGGCGGGCAGAGTGGAGGAGCCGCGGCTCCTGGCTCAAGCCGGCCAGCTTGGGACCCCATGTGGGTGTGTGGGTGTGTGAGGGGGAAAGGGGCTCGCGCGCGGGAGAGAGGGAGCCGGACCCAGCCACCCCGGGCCTTTGGTAGCGCCTGGGATTAGCCGGCTGCCTCGCCCTCCCCCCAGCCAGAGCGGAGAGTTTGTGGAGGGCGCCGCGCATCGCAATCAGGGATCCCCAGCGGAGCAGAGGCGGCCGCCGCTGCACAGGACCTGTTAGAAATAGCAATTCCCCCTCCCCAAAATAGCAGGAGCCCTCTCTTACCCCCACCCCAATTTTTCTCTGCTGCTGCTTTCCCGGCTGGAGGGACCCGCGGCGGAGGGTGGCAAGGGTGGCAGGCGGAGCGGCTGCGATCGCAGCTCTCCCGCCGGAGCAGGCGGTGTCTGTCTCCAGATGCTGATTGCTCAGGAACTTGGCGGGCACCGGGCAGGAGGCGGCTGTAGAGGCGGCGGCAGCAATGGGAGCCGGCTGCTGAGGGGCATGTGCCTGCCGCCTGCCCCGAGCCGGAGCCCGGGCAGGTGGCACACGCGTCGGGGGTCCATGCAGTGACAGCGCCGGGCCGCGGGTGCCCCTTGGGTGCATTTGCGGCCAGAGGAGCCGGAGGAGGGTGTCGCTTGTCCCTGGCACTCGGGGGATGGGACCCCGCCGAGTCTGAGCCCCAGCGCCCGCCGAGCCTGAACTCCGCTCCAGTGAACCAAGACCCGGCTGCCGGGTGTAGCCACCATGGCTGCAGCCTGCCCCGCCGGGCTCATCTTCACCAGCAGCAGCCGCGGCCCCTTCACCGCCCTCCAGGAAGTGCCCCAGCAGGGGCTGCACCTTGGGGCTGCCCGCTCAGAGCTCCCAGTGCCCGGGGCCAGGCGCAGGCTCCGAGCAGCCGAGCGCTGTGATCCCAGCTCTGGGCGGCCTCCTCGAGCTCCCCGCCTGCTACTCCTGCGGCCCGGAATGCCGCCCCTGGCGATGTGCCGCCCCAAGCACCTGCTTGTTTTACTCGTGCCTAGAGCCAGCCCTGAAACCCAGGCCGAGCCAGTGCATCGACCCACACAGCCACATACACACGGCCTTGGCTGTCTCGAATTTATTTGGAAACATTTTGAATTTTGGTGTTATAGATGTTTTGGTATTAGAACAGTGGTCTCCAGCCTTTTTACACCCAACATAACTTTTAAAGTGTCAGAACAAGCCAAGATTTACCAACCCACCCTTCCCCCAGACCCCACCCCTTCCTTGAAGTGCCCACTCTATTCTCCTCCTCTCCATCAGTTGCTATCCCCAGGCCCTATACACACTACACTGCCACTTTTCTTTTCAATTCTTCTGTTGGAAGAGGTTTTCCAACATTTGGCCTGTCTGGATGGGACCAAATGTCAGAAAAAAACTTTCTTTTGGAAGGCCCCTTATTCCTCATGAGAATTAGGTTGGGGTGGTGGTGGGATTGGTATAGGGGGCCGGTGTCTGGCGTTGGGGGTTGGGATTGGGTCTGGCTCTGGGGAAGGGAAGGGGGATTGGAATGGGGGGCTGGGCCTAACTCTGAGAAAGGGGAGGGAGATTGGGTTCAGGGTGTGTGTACCTGGCTCTGAGGAAGGGGAGGGGGATTGGGTAAGAGCCGGAGGAGTGCCTGGGGAAGGGGAGCGGAAGAGAAGAGCAGCCAGCATGATTCCTGAGACCTGGAATCTCCAGGTAATAGCCCCTGCTGTCTTTGTTCCCTACTCTTTGCCACCCCTCCCCATGAGTACCCTGCCCCAGCACCCTGCCCCACAACCCTGTCACCTAACTCCACCAGCAGAGTTGGGGCCACATTAGTGAGGCTTGGGGAGTTTGGAGGGTTTTTTTTTTTTTTTTTTTTTTTGCATCTCACTTGCCTGGTCCTGACTGACTTTTCTGTGGGTCAGTGACCCCTGATGCAAACAGGTTCCCCACCCTTCTCATAAATAAAGACAATGCTGGAACATTTTGTGTTTGACATAATATTTTATTTAAAAATGAATCCTGACCAACAAGCCCCCAGTTGGGGCCAAGCCTCCATCTGGCTGCAGCATCATAATGCTCCTGCACCCCCAAACCTGAGCCTATCATACCCTGGAACCCTCTGTCCTGAGCTTCTCACATCCCCAAACTCCTGCACCCCGACATCCCCAGTCTTCTGCCACAACACTCCTGCACCATCCACACACTGCAAATCTGTGTCCTGAGCACATCATACTCCCAGCCTCCTTGCCCTGAGCCCCTCATGCACCCCAGCCCAAACTCCTGCACCCTCACAGCTACAAGCCTGCGGCTTGCACACAACCTCAACTCTTCCCCTGACCCCAACACTGTCCAGCCTGGGGTGCCCTCTGTGAGCCAGCATCCTCTTCTCTACTTCCTCCTGCATCCACATTCCCTCCTGGAGCTTGCAACTCTCATCCCTTCCCAGTGCATTTTTTGTGAGGTCTAATAGAAGTGGTGACAGCATGAAGAGCCAGGGCAAAGTCCTTGAGCTCCCCGCCCTTCCCCCCCGCCTCGCAAAAAAAAGGCCTGAGGAAAAGTTGTTAACAAAAAAAAAAAAAAAAAGAAAAAGAAAAAGAAAGAGGGAGAGAGAGCGCTGTACCCTGGAACAGATTAACCTATTTTCTCCCAGCACGGTGGGGGTTTTTTTTGTTTTTTTGTTTTTTTTGTCAACAACTTTGTCCTAGGTCTTCATGCTGTCTCCTCTGCTATTGTGGCTCCTCATCTGGAATGGGTTGGCCATCCCAGTGTACTGTCTTCTTGGACCGGTCACATGCATCCTGCTGGGTTGGCTCTCGGTGCAGACCAGGCCCAAGGCACAGAGCACATGACCAACACCTGCACCTCTCTCTGATCTCAGTTTCCCCAGCTATTTTCATTTTGAGTAGCCACCAGTTCATGTCCCCTGCAGCCTGCTGGTATGCCCCTGGTGGCATCGGCCATTGGTCCTAAATATAACGGAGGAAGGGTTTGGAAAAGGTGCCTGCACCCCCATTGCTCCCAGAGATGTGACCCTTCAACAGCAAGGCAGAAGGTCAGAGAAGTGAGTGGAAATATAAACTTATATTTGGTCGGCTTTGATTCTGGCCCTACCCCTGCCCATGCTGCAGCTATTCCATTTTCACATAAGCAACCCAATGGGCCATAATCTTGGAAACCTTAGTTCCCTGCAAGTTATGCACAGGGCCTCCTGGACCTCCCTGTTTCTCAGGGCATAGATGAGTGGATTGACCAGGGGCGTCAGGATGGTGTAGGAGACAGAGAGAACTTTCTTGAAGTGGCTCAGGCGGTCGGTGGTTGGGAACATGTAGGCAATCATGAGAGTTCCATAGAAAATACTCACCACAATGAGGTGGGAGGAGCAGGTGGAAAAGGCCTTTTGCCTCCCAGTGGTGGAGCTGATTCTGAGGATGGTGCTGATGATGCAGACGTAGGACGCCAAGGTGAGCAGGAAGGGGACCAGTGCAAAAATCAAGCAGGCTGTGAATGTCAACATGTCCATCAGCAGAGGATGATTGCAGGAGAGTTTTGCAAGCGGTATAAAGTCACAAAAGAAATGGTCGATACCGTTGGGCCCACAGAAATTTAACTGGGATATTGACACTATGCTTATACAACAAGCAAGGAAACCGCCTATCCAAGACCCGCCGGCAAGCTGGAGGCAAGACCTGCCACTCATCTGGGCAGCGTAGTGCAGCGGGTTACATATGGCTAGATACCGGTCGTAGGACATCACTGATAGGAGGAGACATTCTGTGGCCACCAGAGCACTGAAGAAATAATATTGTGTGAGACACCCTGTGAAGGAAATTGTCCTGTCCCCAGCCAGGAGCCCGGCTAGCAGCCGGGGCAAGAGGGTTGAGCTGTAGCAGATCTCCAAGCAGGACAAGTTGCCCAGGAAGAAGTACATGGGGTGTGAAGATGCCGATCGGCCAAACAACAACACGATGAGACTGTTCCCAGCCATGGTCACCAGGTAGATCATGAGGAAGAGCAGGAAGAGAGGAAGCTGCAGGCCAGGAAGATCCCGAATCCCAGGAGGATGAATTCTGTGACAGACGTTTGGTTTCCTTGTTCCTGGCTTGCCATGGGGTGTGTCTGTGGGACAGAAACAGGGTCACTGTGAGTAATAACTAATGTTCATTGCAATATGGCAGCCTTGTCTACATCGCCTCCCTCTGCTAGCCCTGGCACAGCAGCCAAGTGGGGAATGGAGGGCAGGGAAGGGAATAACAGTCTCTGGGTACCAGGGACAGCTTCAGTATCTGAGAGAAGGCGGTAAAACAGACAGTGTCTCTCCACCCTGGGAGTTTCTACAGAGATAGCACCAGGCACTCAGACCCTGTGGCACCAGGCTCGAACAGGGGATACAGACCCCCTGACAGATGCGACAGACCCTGGTTCAGACAGTCACACCCACCACTGCTTGGTGGCTAAAAGTGGAATGAGGAAGGGGCCATTCCACTGGGAGCTGGGCCAGGAAGGGATATTTAACAGGGAGCTCCAGTCATCCAACCAACCTAGTGGTCCTGGGACCTGTAAGGGTCAGTGTGAGGGGTTTCCCCTCAGTCTGGCCCCTGGTTCTGCTCCTTTAGGCAGAAAGCAGCAGGGCACAGTCTCAAATGCCAAGACTGAGACTTGTATTGGGGTCAGCGTACAAGCAGGTGGGTTCCTAAGCCCTGTGCACCAGTCAGGCACATTTCCGTGGGCTGATAGAGTTTTCCTCTCCACCAACTCCAATGCTACACCCAATAGACCCCTTCTTGTAACCCCCAGCTGACCTACCCCTCCCCTACCCCCTGCCCCAGCTGAGTTCCCCACAAGGGTAAACAATTAAACTGGTTACAAATGGAGAAAAGACATAAAATCACAGATTAGTCCATGAGACATAAAGGGAAATAAGAAGACTTTCTATAAATATATTAGAAGCAAAAAGAAGACCAAGGACAGGGTAGGCCCATTGCTCAGTGAGGAGGGAGAAACAGTGACAGGAAACTTAGAAATGGCATAGGTGCTTGATGACTTCTTTATTTTGGTCTTCACCTAGAAATCTGATGATGAAGGAATGCCTAAGATAGTGAATACTAGTGGGAATTGGGTAGGTTTAGAATAGTGTTTCACAACCAGTGGCATGAGTACCCTCAGGGGTACTTGAGTGAAGTCTGGGGGGTACATCAACAGAACTGAAATTTGGAGAAAACCGAATTTTTGTTTGAAGTTTTACAGCACTTTGTTATTTTTCTACTTTTTATACCCAAAAATTTCATTGCCCACCTGACTACAATTAAATTGTTTAAACAAATGTGTTGAAATGGTAGAAAATATTTTTGTGTGTCTGAAAACTGTACGTACTGGGGTAATGATAATTATTTTTTTAAAAGAGGATACTTTATTTTAAAAGATTGAGAAACACTGGTTTAGAAGATTAAAATAAAAAAAGAACAAGTTAAAAATCACTTAGAAAATTTAGATATCTGCAAGTCACCAGGGCCTGATCAAATGCATCCTAGAATACTCAAGGAGCTGATAGAGGAGGTATAATCTTTGAAAACTCCTGGAAGACAGGAGAGATTCCAGAAGTCTGGAAAAGGACAAATAAAAAGGGAAATAAAAATAACCCAGGAAACTACAGACTAGTCAGTTTAACTTCCGTGTCAGGAAAGATAATGGAGCAAGTAATTAAGGAAATCATCTGCAAACACCTGGAAGATAATAAGGTAATAGGAAACAGCCAGTATGGATTTGTAAAGAATAAATCATGTCAAACCAATCCAATAGCTTTCTTTGATAGGATCATGTATCTTGGGGATAAGGGAGAAGAGGTGGACTTTAGTAAGGCATTTGATATGGTCTCGTATGATCGTCCTATCAATTAACTAGGAAATATAACTTAGATGGGGCTACTCCAAGGTGGGTGCATAATTGTCTGGAAAACTGTTGTCAGAGAATACTTATTAATGGTTTAGAATCCTGCTGGAAGGGCAAGTGTGGGTCTATTTTGGAACTGGTTCTGTTCAATATCTTCATCAACAATTTAGATATTGGCATAGAGATTATGCTTATTAAGTTTGCAGATGATACGAAGCTGGGAGGGGTTGCAATTGCTTTGGAGGTTAGGGTCATAATTCTAAACTATCTGCACAACCTGGAGAAATAGTTTGAGGTACAAAGGACAAATGCAAAGTCCTCCTCTTAAGAAGGAACAAGCAGTTTCACACACACAGAATGGTAAGCGACTGTCTATGAAGGACTCCTGCAGAAAGAGATCTAGGAGTCATAGTGGACCACAAGCCAGTGTTGTCTTCAAGTTGTCATTGTGAAGTCCTAGATGAGTCTCAAGTCACTACAGTTCAAGTCTCAAGTTGAGTCTCGAGTCCCTAAAGTCACTTTTGAGTCAAGTCCCAAGTCCAGTCTCAAGTCTTAATTTTAAAAAATGTCAAGTCATTTTTTTACAAGCCATCAATATCTGCATTTTCGGACAATTTTTTCACCAAGTCATTTTAACAAAATTAGAAGTCTCGAGTTGAGTCTCAAATCAGAAACAATGAACCTGAGTCCAGTCTCAAGTTGAGTCACCTAGGCAACTTAAGTTGGACTCGAGTTCAAGTCGTGGGACTCGAGTTAACAACTCTGTCACAAGCTAAATATGAGTCAACAGTATGACACTGCTGCAAAAAAAGCAAACAAGATTCTGGGCTCATTAACAGGAGTATTGTGAGCAAGATAGGAGAAGTCATTCTTCCACTCTACTCTGTGGTGATTATGCCTTAATTGGAGTATTGTGTCCAGTTCTGGGCACCACATTTCAAGAAAGATGTGGAGAAATTGGAGAGGGTCCAGAGAAGAGCAACAAGAATGATGCAAGGTCTAGAGAACATGACCTATGAGGGAAGACTGAAATAACTGGGCTTGTTTAGTTCGAAAAGGAGAAGACTGAGAGGGGACATGATAGCAGTTTTCAAGTATCTAAATGGGTGTCAAAAGCAGGAGGGGAAAAATTGCTCTCCGTGGCCTTTGAGGATAGGACAAGAAGCAATGGGCTTCAACTGTCAGGGTGGTTACACCCTGGAATAAATTGCTTAGGGAGGTTGTGGAATCTCCGTATCTGGGGATATTTAAGAGCAGGTCACATAGACATCTATCAGGGATGGTCTAGACAGTACTGGGCCCTGTTTTGAGGGCAGGGGACTGGATTCAATGTCCTCTTGAGGTCCCTTCCAGTTCTAGTGTTCTATGATTCAATTATTCCCATCCTGGCTTTGCCCCCAGCTCTCTCTAGAACTCATTGGGCCCATTAGAAAGGCTCTGCCACTGCCTCAGAATGGGCTCGGTGGCAGTGTGGGGTGATACTACAGTGTTAGCTGCCCAGACACCTCCAGAGATCAGTCCCTCTTCGTGCTGTACACCCCGCTGCCAAGCTGGGCTGGTGGCAATGCACTGGGGCGGAGGAGGAGAGACACATTCCAGAGAGTGCGGTGCCCAGATACCAGGGTGATGGGAGCAAGGAAAGTTGTGAGCTGAAAGCTCTTTGCTGATCTGAAATCCTCTCCTTTTGGGTGGGAGGGTTGCTAGAAACCAGCGCCCCGTGCCCCATGGACACCCCCACTAGTGTCCTACCAAACCCACGTTGCTTCACAACCCTGGAGCGCCAGGGAGCAGGGAGGAAACGGCTGATTTACCTCCAACGCAGGTCAGGCAGCCACGGGATCCCGGCTCTCATCTCTGCACTCAGCGTCTCAGGGCCAGAGACAGGTTCCTCCGTCCATCTGTTCTGCCCGGTGCGTTCCTCTGCACCCAAGCCCGGTCAATGGAGCGTCAGAGCCCAGAGCAGTGACCGAGGCTCCTTCGCTCTGCCCAGTGACGCGCCCCACGCCTCAGCCCTGTGCCAACTGTGGAAAATCTTCTCTGCTGCACTGTATAGCCTGCTGTGAGCAGGGGCCGCCGCCTCCTCAGGTGCCAGTCCCACGGGGAACATCACCGGTGAGGAAAGTTGGTGTTTGGTCTGTTTCTAGATGACATCAGCAGATGCAAACTTCTAGTCTCAAAGGCAAAATCCCAGGGAGGGGGGAGAAACTTTGAGCTCTAAAGCAAATCTCTCTGTGGCGGGCAAAGTCTGCGCTGGCTCTCAAGAAATAACACACGGATTCCAGGAATACGCTATGCGGCTGAGTTTGTCAGAGCTGCCTAAGTGGTTTAGGCACAAAGTTCTCATCTAATTCCTTTAAGCGGTTTTGACAATCTCAGCATGGTTGGCTGAGCTTGCCCCGTCTGGAAACAAACCTTCTGCTGCCCTTGGAAAGGAACACCCAGGTCCCTGTCTTATCAGCGTCTGTAACAGTTCAGTTCAGGTGTCATTATAATGAGCATCTAAGTGACTGGGGAGCCTGGATCCCATTTTCAAAGGGGCTTCATCGCTAAGGCTGAGCAGTCTCTGCCTCGCTGAAATTCAACCAACTCTTTTCGAGATTCACTGAAGTGTGTGTGAAAATGTTCCCCACAGTCTCTGATACTGAGCTGGGAAGGGAAAGGAAACTTCTAGGCTACATCACCCAGATTTAACCACTAAAGGCAGATTAGAACGGGGTATAAATGGCCATTAGAGCCTGTCACCAGAGGTGGCTAATGGAGCCATGTCCGACACAGCAGCGCTTTGACAGGCAGGCTGGTTGCTCTCTAGTTACTGTGCTGCTCTGGGGGGTCCCTGCACCTCAGTGGAGGTGAGTGATGTGCCCAGGCGATTTCTGTCCCTGCTCTATTCTATTGGTTCTGAGACCCCCAAGGGGCTGTGACTGGCCAGGAATTGGCTGTGACAATGTCAGTGTCCATGAGTCACTTTGAAGTCGTGGCAACTTGGCAGCTGAATGGTTAATTGTCCCGGGCTGAGGAATGCAACTAGCTTCCCATGATCTGTAGGAAAGGGGGAAAGCTCTCCAACCTTTTAAACCACAAGATGACATTTTCAATTTAAGTGCAATGTGAGCCCTACCTCAAACTCAAATACCCTTGCCCGACTTCCTTTTCTCCTGCTTTGAGGCCCTGTCCCTGCTCCATCCGTTCCCCAAGGCCTCATCCCATAAACTCCATCCTCCTTCCTCCCTGAATCTCATTCACTTTCACCAGGCTCGGTAGGGGTTGGGGTGCAGGCTTGGTCTTCGGCCAAGAGGTTCAGAGTGTGGGAGGACCCCTAAAGTTAGGGAGGTGGGGAGGGCTCTTGAGTGTGTTACCAAATAGGGCATTTACCTGGGGCAGGTTTAGGGGTGTTGGATTCATGCCTCACCCACCCGAGAGGAGCAGGATAGCCAGGAAAAGACTAGCTCCTGCATTTGGAAAGCAGGGTAAGGGACCCTCTGAAGATAGATAGGTGGGGTGTGTTGTGGAGGGGCCTGGGATGTTTGCCATTTCCCTGGGGAGCACAGTGTTGGGGGCTTGAGGCCAACCCTATGCGTGACCAGACAGCTTATAAGGACCCTCTGAAAGTAGGCCAAAGGGTGAGTGGCTTGGAGTACAGGGCATTTTCCTGGGGAGCAGAGGGTGGTGGGTCCAGGTCCTGTCCAGCCTGGGAGAGGCTGGGGAGCCAACACAACCTGCCCCAAGGATTGAAGTGGCCCCTGCCTTAGGAAGGCAAGATAAGGGACCCCCTGAAGTTATGGAGGGGTGGTGGGCTGTGGCATGGGCTAAAGCATTCGCCTAGAAAACATAGGACTGGGTGCTTGATCTTCACCCGCTCTGGGGCTATGTCTACAATGGTGGGTTCTTGTGCAAGAATGACTGTTCTGCAGAGCGTCACACTGCTCACCCGCTGTGACGTAGTGGGGGTATCTGGCTAGTTCCTATGCTGGCTCTGTGGTAATCCCCAATGGCTGCCATCGATGCCACAGCCCAGAAGGATGAGTCATTATGCTAAGAGGGTCTCTCAACCTGTCTGACCAGCTACCCCCCAGGGAGAGAAACAAAGGAAGGGGGAATGCTGCCCGGGCTGGGGGGCAGGGCTGGAAGAGAGTTAGTTTAGTTTCTGTCTGGGATCATGGAGGAACCAGCCTAAGCCAGGGGCTGGGATTTAGGGGCCCAGTCTCCCCCATCTCAAGGGGGGCTGAGGCATCCTAGACCTGCCCTGTAACCAGATTACATCGGTGCTGTGCTGTGCTGTGCTGTGCTGTATCCTGGAGAAGGAATAAACTCCCTCCATTCTACGGGCTGGTGGAGTCTGTTCGTGCCATTACGGGGGTGCAGGAGTCAGGGGACCCCAACGCGCCATCACACCCGCTCTTGCACAAGAAGATTTACAGTAAGGCCATGTCTACACTGGAATATATGTCTAGTGTCCCTAGAACAGAGAGGCTATGTCTACAGTGGTGGCTTCTGCAAGGGTTCTTGTGCAAGAAGTCTTGCTCAAGAACATGTCCACACTGTGATGTGCAAGATGTGCTTTTGTACAAGAACACCCATGGCAGTGTGGACGCTCTCTTGCAGAAGAAAGCTCTGATAGCTATTTTAGACATAGGGCTTTCTTGTGAAGAAAACCCTGCTGTGCAGCCACACTACCTTCTTGTGCAAGAGAGCTTACACTTGTAAGAAAAGAGCATAGCTCTTTGCAAGAGGTCGTCTCTTACTAAGCCGTACTGTAAATCTTCTTGCGCAAAAGTGGCTGGGCAGTGTGGACACTCTGCAGAAGAACGGCTGTTCTTTTGCAAGAACCCGCCAGTTTAGACATAGCTTAAAGTGTGAGAAGAGAGGGCTTCTTGAGCAAGAGCTACACTCCTTTCTAACAAGTGTAAGAGTTCTTGTGCAAGAGGGCTATGTGGACGTGTGGCAGTGGTTTCTTGCGTGAGAAATCCCTATGGCTAAAATGGCCATCAGAGCTTTCTTGCACAAGTGAACATCCACACTGCCATGGATGTTCTTCCTCAAAAGCACATGGCAGCGTGGATGTGTTCTTGTGCAAGAACCCACTAGTGTAGACATAGCCTGGGAATGGCTGGGGACAGCTGCCCCAGGGATGGAGCAGCAGAGCCACAGCAGACTCATGCCTGCCTTAGTCCCCACAGCCGTCCTCAAAGCAGGTGGCAATTACAGCAGTGGCTCCATGTTTTGAGGTGTTGCCCCTCATTTACAGACACTGATGCCACAGCTCCCTGATATTGATCAATGGGAGCTGCAGGAGCAGAGTCTGCAGGCAAGGACAGCGTGTGGCAACTCCTTGCTCTGCCTCTCAGGGGCTGCAGGGACATGCCAGCCATGTCCAGGAGCAGCAGTTACTTTTGGTCATCTGTCCATCTTGCCCCGAGAGTGTTGCCTCCAGAGGCACGGCTCATGGGGGCCAGGGGGCGTGGTTAACAGAGGTCAGGGGCCTGGCTAATGGGGGTCAAAGAGAACATTTAAAAAACATTCTTTGGGTGCACAGCCTAATGAAATGTGCTGGGCATGCCTATGATGGGAAGCAGTGGAGCATGTAACAGCAGGGCTGGGTCCTAGAGACAGCCGAATGCTCTGCCTGCAGCACAGACTGGGGGAAGGGGGTGGAAAAGCAAGTCAGGCCTAGGGGCACCAGTTTAATAATCCTGCCTAGGGCACCATAAATCCTAAGGACGGCCCTGAGAGCATACACACTGCCATGGATGCTCTTGCACAAAAGCACCTGGCAATGAGGATGTGCTTTTAGCAAGAGTAGACACAGCCTGGGAGTGGCTGGGGAGCCCTCACCATCTGGCCCCTGCTCTAGGAGGCAGGATAAGGGACCCCCTGAAGTTATGGAGGGGTGGTGGGCTTTGCAAGGGCTAGAGCATTCACGTGGAGAGCACAGGGCCTGGTGCTTGATCTTCACCCACCCTGGTCCCACAGTACTCCTGAGAGCAGCTGCTATGTACTGCAGTGGCTTCACGGTTTGATGTGCTGCCCCTCATTTACAGACAGTTCCCTGGTATTGATCCATGGGAGGTGCAGATGTGTTGTCTGCAGGCAAGGACGGCATGTGGACACCCCCTGCTCTGCCTCAAAAGGGCTGCAGGGACATGCCAGCCACATCCAGGAGCAGCAGTTACCACCGGGATAATGACTCCAGTCATGACAGGTTTGGCATTTTAGAACTCACTGCTCAAAGAATCACATTTAAACAAACAAGAGAAATGAAAGTTATGTCTACACAGACCAGTCAAACCCCAAAACTAACCCACTTTGCAAGCAGTAAAAGTGGTAACCTCCCCTCTCCCTCCTCCCCCACGTACATGATGGGACCAGAGATGAGAGGGAAGGGCAGTGTATGTGTGTGTGTGTGAGAGAGAGAGAAAATGACAAAGACACACAGACTGTGAGCGTGTCAGAGATTTGCATTGCCAAGCTCCTCCATCCCCTTCTCCTGAACCCACACAGAGTGAGGGGAGGAAAGACACCCTGACATCAGCTCCTTTCCTCTCCCCCTCCCACACCCTACCCAGCAGGCAGGAGGCTCCCAAGGGAGCGCTCCAAGGCAGAGGGCAGGAGCAGCATGACAGTGGGTGGAAGAGCAATTTTAGTGCCAGCACTTGATAGCTTCCTGGCCAAACCAGTCAGGATCCCCTGTCAGAGGCTCCAAGATCTACTGGTAGATCCCGATGGACTGGTTGGTCAGCACTGATTTAAGGGAACTGTGTTTCTGGCTTCTGGGTACCAGCAAAGTCCTGCAGAAGATTTTTGCTCCCCAGTTTGGACAATCTAAATATCAGACTGACAGTTTGGGGGACTGTCTGCCCCCTTCTTTGCCATTTGCCCCAGCAGAGCAGTCCCAGCCTGGCCCACTGGGACCCCACTCAGCGTATCCTGAAGTTTGTATCCTCTGATGTCTTCACACTTTTCATGACTGCCCAGCACCAGCCTTTCCCCCCCGCTGACTGGTTTTGTCTCCAGAGCTTTGGAGCTAACAATGCCCAGTGGGACTTGTATAGAGGCACTTGCATTCCATGTGCCTTGTCTAATTGTCTCTTTCGCTTCCCCCCCCATGCGGAAAATAGTTCAGTTCCTAATTAAACACCAGTTTACATGTTGGGAGAGTCTTGTCCCAGGCTGCTCCACTGTCCTCGCACCAACCCCGTCTTCATAGAACTCTAGCACTGGAAGGGACCTCGAGAGGTCATCTGAGTCCAGTCCCCTGCCCTCTCAGCAGGACCCAGTACATTCTAGACAGTCCCTGACACGTGTCTATCTAACTTGCTCTTAAATATGTCAAGAGATGGGGATTCCACAGCCTCCCTAGGCAACTTATTCCAGTGTTTAACCAACCTGACAATTAAGACATTTTTACTAATGTCCAACCTAAACCTTCCTCGCTGCAGTTTAAGCTTATTGCTTCTTGTCCTATCATCAGGGGCCAAAGAGAACAATTTGTCTCAGTGCAGTGTAGAGCGGAAGAATGACTTCTTGTGTCTTGCTCACAACACTCATGTCCATGCATCCCAGAATCATGTTTGCCATGTAACACTGCTGGCTCATATTTGGCTTGTGGTCCTTTACTTTTGGGTCATTTCCTATTCAGTACGTGTGAAACTGTTGTTTCTCAAAACAGTAAAACTTGAAGCAATGCATTTCAGGGGTGAATCTGATCTAAGAAGAGTTTTGGGAGGTTTTTTTGTTTGTTTGTTTTTTTACTTTTGCTTTCACAAAGGTAAATTAATTTTTTTTCAACCTCAAATATGTTTTTCATTTGCAAGGTCACTGAACACTTTCATTCACACAGGTACACTGACACACACTCATTTGCTACAACTACAGTTTGTGTGTTTAAGAATGCAATCCATAGAAGTGCTTGCAAAATGGATAAAGAATTGGTGACTGTTGAAGGGAAATACTTTCCAGTGTGTTTTCAGAACATCCTTCCAAACTTTGATGGGGGGAAAAATAACGAAAAAAACAAAAAGTGAGAAATTAAAAAAATGAATTAATCACCGATGTCTGTTTTAAAATTACAGAGTGGGATTTCCAAAGATTCCTACGTGATTTGAGCATCTAAATTCCATGGGAGGTTTGTACCTAACTTCTTTAGTTTTTTTTGAAAATGTGATCCTTAAAGAAGATGACCATTTTTCTGTTCAATTTGTTTACATAGCTCAACAAGTCCTAGGAAACTTTTTCCATTTGTAATTTCCCACTTGTATTGGCAGAGCCCAGATGAAATCATCCCACTTTAAAAAAGTATTTATAGAATGGATGCAGGCAAAGTTTATTTCCCAGATGGGCAGAGGCAACATGCTAGGTAGAGCAACGGAGACTGACAGAGAGTAATTTGGAAAATGAGAGAGAGGCGTTTATTTCACTTGTGATTACAGCATCTGAACCACAGCCAGTCTGAAAAGGTGAGATCTGTATAACTATGCACACCTATTCCTACGCTTTGATGTTCCTTGGCTCACAATTTCATGGACAAGAAGGGACCATTTTGGTCTCCTAGGCTGAAATCCTGTGTAACACTTCACACAAAAAAACTCCTACAGCAGAACTTTTAGAAAAAAATCCACTCTTAATTTAAAAGTAGTCCATTATGAGGAATCTATCACAATCCTCGGTAAAGTGTTATTTATCTTCAATGTTAAAACGTGCATCTTATGTCTAGTGCGAATTTGTCTTGTTTTAATCACCATTCAGCAGGGCATTTTTGAATGTCTCTGTTAGAAGAGCCAATTTTCTCCTCATGTGGGTGCTACGTACGAACAACCAAGACATTTCTGAAATGTCTCTGTGTGACACTGAATGGATTGAGTTCCTTGAGTCTGTCACTAGAAGGCACCACGTAAGTGGCATTTTGGCTGCTGTGTTGATATTGTTGCTCAATGAAAGAGATATAGAAAAAGAATTTAGCAAGGAATACAGAAAGGTGGAGGAAAAATGTAGCAGTGAAGTTCAATCAAAACAGAACTATTTAAGACTTCGCGGAAACTCAAGTTAGACACACTGAAACAAGAGGTAAGGTGCATGTTTTAAAGAGTGAGAGCTGTTACCAATTGGGTTAGGGTTAGGGTTGGGATGAGAGAGGTGGTAAATATGCAGTCACGTGAACTCTTTACATTGAGTCTGGATGTCTTTCCTGAAGATATCCTCGATTTAAAATCCAAGTTGTGGGTTGAGTTGTGAAATTACCATAGAATGGTATGGTTTATGTGATGCTGAGAGCAGATTCGATCTTTATTTGGCAACTAATTTGGGGCAGAAAAAATGAAAGGCAAGTCCGAGAGGGTAGCTGTAGGGCACTGATATTTTTACACATTGTATTTTCCTGATACAATGAAAGTACATCTTTTAGAATAAATTTGGGATCATTAAAATCTTCAAAGTTTCTGAGCTCACACAGTGGTTGTATTACACAGGTTTCTTGTTGTCACTGATAAAATATTTTATTCCTTACATCTACCATGGTGGGATTCTGAACATATTTTCATGGAAAGGTTTGCCAGCCTTGAAATGCTGAAAAATATTGTTCCGTGTAAAGCACATGAGCGGCAATGGGGCATTTGAAAGTGTTTTGTGTGAGATGTTCTACGATGAGTCTTAAGGAAAAGTGAGTTTGAAAAAAAAATCTCCAGGGTCCTGGTGAAAAACCAGCAGATCATGAGCCTCCGACAGGCAGAACTGAACCTGGGCATGAGGGTCTACTGCAGGGTTCTGAATCTGGGGTCCATGGACTCCCAAAGGGTGCATGAAGCCCTGTCAGGGGGTACGTGATGTTCACCTATGTTCAAGTATAGGTAATGTATTGAATTTAGTTATAAAAAATATTATCACCCAGCGGGATAGGTGATGTGTTTAGCTGAGACCAAGGGGTATGTGGACGGAAAAAGGTTCAGAACCGCTACTGCTTGAGCAAAACAACAGCTGGGTCCCCGCTGAGGCTGTAGAGCGAACTCATTCTCGCTCACTCACAGTAGGTGGTGTCGGTGCCACTAGCTGGGACAATGAACCACACCCAGCAGGTGCGGGGGTCACCCTGTGACCTAACAGGCTGACTGATTTCTTGGCTGTTAAATCAGGGGAATAGTTACTAGGAGAAGAGGTGTCCTTTCTCCCCTGTATTTGGCACATGCGGAAATCCCACGTCCCGTTTTGTGGTGCCCATCTGAAAAAAGCTACTGAGAAATTAAGGCGTGTTCAGAAACGAGCCACAAGAACAGCGGAAGCTCTGGGAAGTTTCCTTGCAGTAACAGTCTCCATACTCTCCTCTTAGCAAGAGAAGCTGGCTGGGTAATTTAATCCTGGCCTGTAGGTACCTACCCGGGGAACACAGAGCTGGGTCCAGCAGACCGAAATGTCACGCGATGAAATGGCTGGAAGTGGAAGCTAGAAAAACAGAGATTGCAGCAAAGGTTCCCAGTTTGGATACTGAGGGGAGTGAGCCATCTGAATAACCCGCCCAGTCCTGTGGGATTCTCCTTCTCTGCTGAGATTTAAATCAAGGCTGGACGTGTTTCTGGGGTAGAGGTGGGCAAGTATTGGCCTGTGGCTGGGTTCCGTCTCTGAGGGTTAACCCCTGTAGGCCCCGGCCCCACCATATCTACCTGCACCTCCTCAGGTATGGGGAACACAGCATCCCTTGGCCACGGATCGCTGTTCCTGGCCACTGGGAGCTACGATCTCCAGGACCAGGGGAGGTGCAGGTAAATATGGCGGCGGCAGCCCAGCAGGGGCTGACCCTGGTGAAATGGCCCAGTTTTAGTCCCCACCCCTGCAGTAGATGATCATTCATGATTTCACAGACCATCCATAACTGCACAATTTCGATGTTTTTCTTCTTCCCTCATTTGAAACTGTTTCCTAGCCCCTCATGTTTTATTGCCTCTCGGCACCTTTTCCATACTTAGTATAGATTTTTTGGGATAGGACAACCACACCTGCTTGCACATTCAAGGTGATGTACATACAATAATTAAGCCTAGTTTGGTTATACTTCACCCCTATGCTACCTACAGAACCAGGCAGGAGGTAGTGGTTCCTTTGAATGCTGGGTATGGTGAAGGGCCAGTATTTCTAGTTACATCAAAAGCAAAACCTGTGGGTCATTCCTGCTTATTCCTCCCATCAATTCTTCTTACTAAACCCAATTTATAGCAAAGCAAGACTTGGTGATTCTAGTCATATCTACCAATCAACTGCATATCGTGTACGATACCTATTATGCCAATATTTAGGATACATTTTGCTGTGCCAGAATATGCAAAAGGGCTTAATTAATAGTTTTTTGGATATCTCTGGAATTTTTCTTATAAAAATGGGTTGCACTAGGACGAGGTTGTTTCTGGTCCAATTGCCCTGGTCTCACTGTCCTGTACAAGTTATGCAAGATTGGGCAGCACTCCTGACTCTCCCCCACCCTCTTTGGCCTTATTTGTATGTGTCCATGAGTCTCCCAGAGCTGAGTCAGACCTAGGCTTTGCTTTGAGAGATCCAAGGACCAGATGAGGCCTGGCACTGGAGACATTTTTGTTCTGGTTAAGGAAGGGCCGTCCAGGCTCTTACATGTATCCTGCTGCTTTCTATCTAAGGAGGAGAACCGGGGCCAGGCCAAAGGAAGCTCCTCACCCGGCCCTTACAAGTCCCAGGACCTACTTGCTTGGCTGGTTTCTCTGCTGGAGCTCCCTGTCAAATATTCCTCCTGGCCCGATCTCCCCTCCCTTTTTCAGCTTTTAGCCACCAGGCAGTGATGGGAGTGACTGTCTGAACCAGCGTCTGTCACATCTGTCAGGGAGTCTGTACCCCCTGTCCAAGTCCAGCACCACAGGCTGCCATATTGCAATGAATGCTAGTTATTGCTCCCAGTGACCCTGTTTCTGTCCCACAGACACACCCCATGGCAAGCCAGGAACAGAGAAACCAAACGTCTGTGTCAGAATTTATCCTCTTGGGATTCGGGATCTTCCTGGCCTGCAGGGTCCTCTCTTCCTGCTCTTTCTCATGATCTACCTGGTGACCATGGCTGGAAACATCGTTGTCATAGTGTTGGTTGTGGCTGATCGACACCTCCGCAACCCCACGTACTTCTTCCTGGGCAACTTGCCCTGCTTGGAGATCT
>CM033433.1:0-64999 GCA_019425775.1 Rafetus swinhoei | reverse complement strand
TGGGGGCACAAACTACGCGGCGGCCCTGAAATCCCGAGCGACCATCTCCAAGGGTGACGCCAAGAACGAGTTTTACCTGCAGCTCCGCTCGCTGAGCGCTGGGGACACCGCCACGCATTACTGCACCCGCTGGGACCCACAGTGATAAGCGCCGCGACAAGATTCTCTCTCTAGAGAACACGACAAGGGCCAGACTGGGTTAGACCAAAGTCCCTCTAGCCCAGTGTCCTGTCTGCTCAGAGTGGCCAGTTCGAGTTGCCCCAGAGGGAATGAACAAAAACAAACCTGCGGCTCAGGCCTCTGGGGAGTTTCCCTCAGTGCACGAAAGCGAGAATGAAATTTCTGTGGCTTTTCCTTTCCCGTTCTCGGCCCCCGGCTGTGAGTGTGTGTTCGGGAGGAGGAGAACTGGGGTTAGGGCCAGAGATTCGTGGGCTGGCTCATTTCTTCCATGGTCTTGTTTCCCTGTCCCCACGTGTCCGCTCGCAGGTGCAGTTGGTCGAGTCAGGCCAGGCGCAGTGAAGCCCGGAGAGACCCTGAGCCGGACCTGCGCTGTGACCGGGTCTCTATCACTAGCAACAGCTCCGCATGGAACTGGGTCCGGCAGCCCCCCCGGACAGGGCTGGAGTGGGTAGCTCGGATATTCCCCTGTGACTGGAGCAAGTGGTTTGCCGCGTCTCCAAAGCCGGAGCAGCGTCTCTGCAGAGATCGCCAAGAACCAGGTCTCCTGCAGCTGCAGACCGCTCCCTGTTACTGCGCCAGACACAGTGACACAGAGCGCAGCGGGGCTGGTGCAAAGGGAGGCGCGTTGTCTGGAGTCACTGAGGCCCGGTCACCTCCGTCTGCATCAGAAGCGGGCAGACACTGGCCGAGGGGTGAGGAGGAAGGGAAAGGAGGCGAGTCAAGCTCCGCGGAGCCCAATCCCTGTCTCCGAGCAGGGCCCGCACTGAGGTGTGACTGGGACGCTCCGCCCTGCACATCGGGCCTGGCCTGGTCTCCCACAGAGACCGGCTGAAACCAGCGTCGCTCAGACTGCGGGGCTGGCCCGGCAGGTGGCGCCGAAACGTGTCTCCCGCCGCCCTCTGCAGCACGTGCTGTTAGAACGCGGGGCGAGCGGATTATTTACCAACCCGGGTAACCTGCCCGGATGATCTCGCTCGCTGATTGGACGGGCCAGTTACCCCTCGCACCACGTGATACACGGACTGGCGGTGAGAACGTGACAGGCGCAGGCAGAGCAGGAAAAACTCTTCTGGGGCCGGGGCAATGAGATTTCCAGGAGCTCCTCGGCTCTGCAGGAAGGCCAAAAATGCGGGGTTTAGAGAGACCGGACTGTGGCTGGAGGGAGGAGGGTGCGATGTAGTGGGGCATCTTGCTGGTCGTTAGGCTTGGGCTGTCCCCTCCTGGTCCTGTCTGTGAGCACGCCCAGGAGGGGGGCCAGACACTGGCTTGACCGGTTCTGGCTGGGGAAGGGGAAGGAGGTTGGGACAAAGGAAGTATGTGAGGGGGGAAGAGTTAGTCTGGGGCTGGAAACATGATGGCGACAGCCTAGGAATGGGGCTTGGAGACTAGGGGCTCAGGCACCTGCTTTAAGGGGTCTGGGGCATCTTAGCCCGCTCCTATTGCCACATCACGTCTATGCTGTGCTGTATTCTGGAAAATCAATAAACCCTCTCTATTCTGCTGGCTGATGGAGACTGTTCTCGCTGCTATGGGGGTGCAGGATGGGGAACCCCAACCGCGTTGTCTCAGAAGGTGTGTGAGGAAGGGGCTGAGTTCTCTGACTGGGGGTGCACGCTCTGCACTGAGGTTGGGGTGATATTTCTAATGTGCAGACGGGGCTCCAGGTTGGGGTCAAGAGGTTTGCAGTGCGGGAGGGGGCTCAGGGCTGGGATAGGGTGCTGAGGTGCGAGGTGGTTCCCGGGACAGCTCCATGAGACCCAGCCAATGGGAACTGTGGGGGCGGAGCCTGCAGGTGAGGGCAGAGAGGGGACAGAGTTATCCTGGCGCTCGGGTCATGCTGCTCCAGCCTTGCAGCGAGCTCTAGGGGTTAGTGACTGCTGCCCAGAGCCCCAACATAAGGGCCGCCTGCAAAAAGATCTGCAGTTTTGTTGGCTCCCCACCCCACCGCAACCCCAGGGTTCTGGGCTGAAGCCACTGAAGCGCCTTTCTTAATCTGGACCTGGGCAATATAAATTATTATATTCAATATAAATATTTTTCTCTCTATATATATGTCCGTCTCTCAGAAGACTGTGGCTTGCTGGGGCAGTGCTGATCGCTAATTTGCCTTCTGAAACCCTGAGCGTTGTTACAAGTGCGAGCCCTGCAGGAAAAGGTTTAACACCCCTGCCAAAAGCCCCCCAGCCCGCAGTTTGTGTCCCAGCCCCGCTCCTGATCTGCCACAATCTCAGGCCTTCTTTGGTTACAGCCCAGAACTTTCCAGCCTCACAGCGCCCCTCCCTCCCGCTGTTCGCTGCTGTGACTGGGAAAAATCCAGCCTGTCTCGCTCTGCCCGTCGCACTGGGCGGCCTCTCAGCTGGACAGACCCTCCCCCCTCACGAATCCCCTTTGCACAAATCCCCGCTCCAGTGACCGACTCCTGCTGCTTCCCCTTTGCCGCTTTCCCCGGCGGTTTGTGAGAACCCGGGTCACCCCCTTGGACTGATTCCAAATCCTCATTCCCCGCCCTCGCCTGGGGAGAGGCTGCCGGACACACCGCGCTCGCCAGCCCTTGACTTGTAACCCTCCGGTGAGTGTCCCAGCGCCGTGCCACCCAGTGACCCGACCCCTCCCCAAGTACTGACCCCCGGACGCCATGAGCACAAGGACAGGGTCCCGGACTCACTCCCCATGACGGGATAATTAGTTGACATTCGGGCCCTAAATTCAATACCGCGGAACTGGGCTCACACCCGGTGTGACGACGCGTTGGGGTCCCCTGACTCCTGCACCCCCGTAATGGCACGAACAGACTCCACCAGCCCGTAGAATGGAGGGAGTTTATTCCTTCTCCAGGATACAGCACGGCACAGCACAGCACCGATGTAATCTGGTTACAGGGCAGGTCTAGGATGCCTCAGCCCCCCTTGCGATGGGGGAGATTGGGCCCCTAAATCCCAGCCCCTGGCTTAGGCTGGTTCCTCCATGATCCCAGACAGAAACTAAACTCACTCTTCCAGCCCTGCCTCCAGCCAGGGCAGCATTCCCCCTTCCTTTGTCTCTCTCCTTGGGGGGTAGCTGGTCAGACAGGTTGAGAGACCCTCTTTGCATAATGACTCATCCTTCTGGGCTGTGGTACCTATGGCAGCCATTGGGGGTTACCACAGAGCCAGCATAGGAACTAGCCAGATACTCCCACTACGTCACACCCGGCAATTGCTTCTCTCCCCTTTAACCCAGCGCCCCGGAGGTGGCGCTGCTCTGACACAGGGAGGGAGGGTCTGACTCCGCCCCGAGCCCCGAGCCAGAAATTCAGAGTTAAGGGAAGGAGGTTGGGTCCTTTATAAGCAGCGGCCATGCAAATAGGGAGAGAGGTTCCTGTTTAAATCTGTGCCTCTCTCTGCCCAGGCTGCACCCGCAGGGGACAATCCACAGCCCCTGGGTGGGCAGTGACCAGCTACTCCCGCAAAAACTTTGCCCGCTAGCACCGAGGACAATGAATCTTTTGCTCCTAGTTAGTTTGGGCTGTGGCGGCTTTGGAAGGTATTTTCTTCCTCTGAATAACGGCAGAGGTGGGAGCATATTACATTCTCCTTGTGTGATACCAATATTGATAACCGGTCTGTGTTCCCAGGTGCCCGGTCCCAGGTGCAGCTGGTGGAGTCCGGAGGGGATGTGAAGAAGCCCGGAGACTCTCTGCGCCTCTCCTGCAAAGCCTCCGGCTTCACCTTCGCAGACTACGGGATGCGCTGGGTCCGGCAGGCTCCCGGGAAAGGACTGGACTGGGTCGCCTACATTAGTGGCCCCAGCGGAACATATATATATATTATTCCCAGGCAGTCAAAGGGCGATTCACCATCTCCAGGGAAAACGCCAACAGCCTGCTGAGCTTGCAGATGACCGGCCTGAAGGCAGAAGACACAGGCCTGTATTACTGCGCGAGAGGCACAGTGAGTGACAGTCCCGTCCTGCTGGGACAGAAACCCGCGTTGTCTGGCAGACCAGTCGCTGAGTCACGGGCTGTTTCCTCTCAGGCAGCTGCAGGAAGCTGTTCACACACATTTCATCTGCGATTTGGGAGCTGCTCCGGGTGTTGAATCAAGCACCCGTCGGTTCCACGGGCGTTGGATTAGGTGACTGGAGCGCAAAGTAAGCGCAGACTCCGGACAGCTCCAAATAAACACTGTTTGCCTTGACAAATGTCTGTCCTAGCCTCTTCCAGCATGCATAGAATGCACGGCTCTCATCGCACTGCCCTGCCCTGGGGAGAGGGAGAACGGTCTAATGGTTAGTGCATGAAACAGGCTCTCGGGTTCGATTCCTTACTTTTCTTACGAGTTCCCCGCAGAAGGAGAGTAACAGCGCGCCGGAGGCAGGGGTGTGAGACAGCACCCTAACAGCCTGTGAAGGTGCGGCTCCTGTAGCGGTAGGGATCAGATAAGGACCCGAGGCCAAAACTTCCGAATGGTGATTGTGAATTGCCTGGAAATTTTGGGATGCACAAATGGAGACATTTTGAACAAAATGTTTAAAAACTGAGACTGAGAGTTGAAGTCCCAGATCCTACTGAATTTCGATGCCATTTGGGTTCTTAATTTCCGTGGGAAGTTTTGAAATGCCCACCAAAGCCACAGGAGAAGGGGTGTAATTTCTCTTCTCAGAAATGTCCTTCATTCCTAAGAAGTCGCCCCCTGCGCTTACTTTTGGGGGAGAATTTCAAAGACTCTTCAGAGGGTTAAATGTTTGTAAACTGAGTATGAGCGACCAAATACCTCAGGTGGCTTCACATTGCGCTGACCTGAACACAGTGGCTGGGACTAGGTCGCGTCCCAGGGACGGACCACAGGTGTGGACTCAGCTCACACCCTGCCCCCTTTTATGCTCATTCTGGGGAACCTTTCCAGGGAAGTTCCGCTTTAAATACCAACCCCTGGCCCTAGGAACCTTGATCTCCCCCAGACAGAGACCTGCCAGGGCCTGACGGCTGGGCACAGTTTGCGCCTTCACTGAAGATGAAGCTGCTGATGATTTTTATTTTTATGCTGGAGGCTCCTTCAAGTGCGTGGCTATGGGGCGTCCCTGCTGCACTGACTGCAGAGGAGGAGCTGTTCCAGGCAGCCTAAGGGAATGAGGTGCCTGGATTCCAAAGCAATTCAGTGGCAGTTGAGTGCCTCACTTCCTTAGGCGCAGTGTCAGGTTGTTTAATTTTCACACGTTCCCGGCTCCCAGGGGGCAGGGCCTGGCTCACTCTTTCATTTCCTTGTTTCCCTCCCAGGGGTCCTCTCTCAAGAGCTGCTGCAGGAAACGGGCCCGGGAGCGGCGAGGCCCGGGGAGTCCCTGACACTCACTTGCACCATCTCCGGAGACTCTGTCTCCACCGTCAGTGCCTCCTGGGACTGGGTCCGGCAGCCCGCGGCGAAGGGGCTGGAATGGGTGGGAAACACGTGGGACAGACCGAGCAGCTGTCTAGGGCCCCTCCCTCCAGGGCCGAGTCACCATCTCCGCAGACACCGCCATGAACCAGGTCTAGCTGCAGCTCCGCGAGCTGACAGCTGCAGACAGCGCCCCCTATTGCTGCGTCCGGGGACACACAGTGACCCAGGGTAGAGCCGAGCCTGTATTACCTGGGGAAAGCGGGTTTTCAACCGTGCGGAGACTCTGCGGACTGGGCCATTGGTCACACTGGGGCGGGGGGTTTGGCTGTGACTCTCTGGTGCCTTTACCCGGAGTTGTTGCTGTGACGTAGTGGGGGTATCTGGCTAGTTCCTATGCTGGCTCTGTGGTAACCCCCACTGGCTGCCATCGGTACCACAGCCCAGAAGGATGAGTCATTATGCTAAGAGGGTCTCTCAACCTGTCTGACCAGCTACCCCCCAGGGAGAGAGACAAAGGAAGGGGGAATGCTGCCCTGGCTGGGGGCAGGGCTGGAAGAGTGAGGTTAGTTTCTGTCTGGGATCATGGAGGAACCAGCCTAAGCCAGGGGCTGGGATTTAGGGGCCCAATCTCCCCCATCGCAAGGGGGGGCTGAGGCATCCTAGACCTGCCCTGTAACCAGATTACATCGGTGCTGTGCTGTGCTGTATCCTGGAGAAGGAATAAACTCCCTCCATTCTACGGGCTGGTGGAGTCTGTTCGTGCCATTACGGGGGTGCAGGAGTCAGGGGACCCCAACGCGTCGTCACACTGGTGTCAGGAGCGGGATGCACTGCACCCCGTGGATGGAGCATCCAGCGGCGAGTGACAAGGCGCAGTAGAAGCAAGAGCCGTGGAACCAGGCGTGCTGGAAACAGAGTGAAGCGGTTCCTGAGAATCGTGGGGCGCAGCAGCACTAGACTGGTGAGTCTGCACCGAGGGGACCAGCGGGGAGATGGCCTATACCCAACTGCTGAAGGCAGAGCTGGTGAAGCTGTGCAGAGAGAGGGGCTTGCCTGTGCGGAGCGCAACCAAGGCCCAGCTGATTGCCTGGCTGGAAGAGAATGCCCAGCCACAGGGCTGGGATCCTGTCCCCGTGGGGAGCAGCCAGACCCACACTGGGAGCGTGTCAGGCTCGGAGAGGGGGCGGAGTGCTGGAGGCCGCCGAAGAGACCGGACTGCCTCCCAGGGGAGCACTGCAAGCCGTAGTCCGCCGAGGGGAGGGTCCAACCCCGCGGAGCTGCGGCGGCTAGAAATCCAGCTGCAGATGAAGGAATTGGAAGTCCAGGACAGAGAGCAGCGGCAGCATGAGCTGGCCATGGCGGAGCGGAGAAGTGGCGGGGCCCGGCTGCGCCAAGTGCGGGCGGGCCCCAAGGGCCCAGGGCGGCCAGACGCTTGGAGAAGCTCGTGGTGGCCCAATTGAAGGACATGGGCGATGTAGATGGGTTCCTCAGCTCCTTTGAGAGGGCCTGTGGACTGCAACGGGTCCCCCCAGCTGACTGGCTGCAGGAGCTCATCCCCACACTGAACCAGGAAGCTGCCGGGTGCTCAATCAGCTGGAGGACCTACAGCCAGGGGATTACAACCGAGTCAAGGAGGCCCTGCTGCACAAGTTCGGGCTGACCTCGAGATGTACAGGAAGAAGTTCCGGGAGGTGCAGAAGGAGCCACGGGAGACCTATGTGGACCTGGCCTCCCGCCTGGCGCAATACTGCCGCAAGTGGGTGTCTGGAGTCGGAGCCCAGACTGCAGAGGGGCTGCTCAAGCTGTTCATGATGGAGCAGTTCTATGAAGCATGCCCACCCAGATTGAGGCTGTGGCTCAAGGATCGAAGACCAGAGACCCCCCAGGAGGCCGGGAGACTGGCAGATGAGTTCACGGAGAGCCGGTCCGGGTGTGAACGGGAGTCCCGGAGAGAAAGGGAATCGCACAGAGACCGGATGTCGGCTGAGCGACGGAGGGAGTCAACTACGAGGCGAGCCCAAGGAACAGGTCGTCTGTGCCCCAGAGAACCAGCCAGGGCCTGGACAGAGACAGCCCAAAGCCTAACTTGCCATCGCTGTGGGCAAAAAGGCCACAAGAGGGCTCAGTGCACCAGGTCCCATGACCTGGGACTTTCCAGGGTTAACTGGCTGGGGCTGGAGGAAGGGCAGGCTGCCCCAGAGGCAGGGGCTGGCAGGCAAACCTCAGCTCAGAGTGGGGGGAAGGATGCTCAGTGCACCCCTGGGAGGTCTGACCCTCGGAGGCGGATTTCTCCGTGTACCGGGTGGGGCAGGACGGCCTGCGGAGCGAGTGCCTCATACCCTGGAGGTGGGTGGTAGGAAGGTGACGGGTTTCTGGGACACGGGGCGGAGGTGACGCTGGCCCGATCTGACATAGTGGCCCCAGACCGGATACTACCCCACACGCAGCTGACCCTGAAGGGCATAGACGGGTCCCGTTTAAGGTGCCTGTAGCCAGGGTGCATCTGAAATGGGGGCCAAGGAAGGTCTCAAGGAAGTGGGGTGCACCTGCACTTGCCCACGGAGGTGCTAATGGGGAATGACCTAGAGGAGTGGCCCCAGGAATCCCAGCGGGCTCTAGTCACCGCCAGAGCCAGAGCCAGCGAGGGGCTGGCAACCTGGATCCAGGAAGGACTCCTGGCAGGGTCCCCAGGGTCCCATCACCGTGGACACGGGGTCCAGCCAAGCGGGACCCCGGACCTAGACAAAGGTGGGGAACAGGTCCCGATCCCTGCCCCAGCGGCTGAATTCCAGGCTGAGGTGCAGGCAGACCCTCCTGCAGAGGCTGAGGGACCAGGCTGGCCTCCGTACAGTTCAGCCCCTGGGGAGAGGAGGCCAGGAGAGATTCCTGTGGGAGCGGGATTCCTGTTCCGGGAATGGCTTCCAGGAAGGTGAGGGCATGGGGGTCCAGCGGCAGCTGGTCGTCCCCCAAAAGTATCACCTCAAGCTGCTGTATTTGGCCCATAACGTCCCCTTTGCGGGCCACCGAGATCCGGAGCACCCGGCTGAGGCTGCTCCAACACTTCTACTGGCCGGGAATATTCGCAGCCGTGCAGCGGTACGGCCGGTCCTGCGACTCCTGCCAGAGGGGCGGGAAGGCCCAAGACGGGAGGAAAGCTGCTCAGGGGCCCCTACCCTGTATAGAGGAGCCTCTGGGCTTGCTGAGAGAGTTATGGGAGGGGAAGACCTCCCGGGATGGAGCGTCGGGGGTGGAGGCCGCCCTGGCTGTCCAGAGAAGGCTCGCTGGGCTCATGGCCCCGGCCCGAGAGACCCTGGCCAGAGATCAAGGCCAGTGGAAGGGTGGGTGCGACCACAGAGGACAGGCCTGTGCCAGTCGCCCTGGAGCGATGCGGCGAGTGGACAGAGGGAAGCCAGTTCATGTGGGGCCTCGCCGCAGCCGGCCCGAGTCAAGGGGAGCACCCATGTCCCCAGGGCGGGCTCCCACGCAGAGGACCCGAACTTCCCTAGGTCACGAGCGGAGTGACCCTGCTCAGTTCGCTCTCGGAGGGGGAGAACTGTGACGTAGTGGGGTATCTGGCTAGTTCCTATGCTGGCTCTGTGGTAACCCCACTGGCTGCCATCGGTACCACAGCCCAGAAGGATGAGTCATTATGCTAAGAGGGTCTCTCAACCTGTCTGACCAGCTACCCCCAGGGAGAGAGACAAAGGAAGGGGAATGCTGCCCTGGCTGGGGCAGGGCTGGAAGAGTGAGGTTAGTTTCTGTCTGGGATCATGGAGGAACCAGCCTAAGCCAGGGCTGGGATTTAGGGGCCCAATCTCCCCATCGCAAGGGGGCTGAGGCATCCTAGACCTGCCCTGTAACCAGATTACATCGGTGCTGTGCTGTGCTGTATCCTGGAGAAGGAATAAACTCCTCCATTCTACGGGCTGGTGGAGTCTGTTCGTGCCATTACGGGGTGCAGGAGTCAGGGGACCCCAACGCGTCACAGTTGCTCACAAAGCTCCCGTGTCTCTGCCTGGCTCAGGGTCCAGCCGGCCTGACATGCCCATGAGATTGGCCCGGCTCAGAGATAAAGTTCCCGATCCCCTCCCAGCCAGACAAGGCACCGCCTCTGCGCCCCCCTTGTGACACAAGTGTGGCGGCGCGTCGTGGTCCCTCGCCTCCTGCACCCCCGTAGTGGCACGAACAGACTCCACCAGCCAGTAGAATAGAGGGAGTTTATTGCTTCTCCAGGATACAGCACAGCACAGATGTAATCTGGTTACAGGAACTGGGGCTAGGAGGCCTCAGTGCCCCCCCTTGAGATGGGGGGTGGCTGGGCCCTAAAATCCCAGCCCCCTCCCTAGCTCCTTCTCCCCTGCTTCCCAGACAGAAAAACTAAAAGCCGTCCCTTCCAGCCCTGCCCCCCCACCCAGGGCTGCATTCCACCTTCCTTTGTTCCTCTCCTTGGGGGGTAACTGGTAGAACAGGTAACCTCCTGTCCCATCAGCTACTCGGCTGGGCCGTGGTACAGACAGCAGCCAGTGGGGGTCACTCATAGCCCAAACCTAGCAATCAGCAAGGTACCCATACTAGGCCACAACAAGCATGTCACGTGTGGCCCTGGAGGGGGTTAGTTCCCGCCCTTTGCCTTGTGCAGGCAGGTTCGATCCAAGCATCCCCATTCCCCGTGCCATCCTGCCCTGAGTGGTACGAGGGGTGTCCTGTGTCTTCTCCAGGGGGTGCAGTGACGGGGTTTTCTTGTATCGGGGTGTTCTGGCACCCGCGCACCTATGGGAGTTGGACTCCTCAGTTGCTTCAAAAAAAAAAAAAATCCACCTGGAGCCTCGATACCCAGAACAATCCGGTGCCAGGTGCTTTTTCCTGGGGGACTCAAAGACATAGAAGGGAACCGAACCTGGCCACGTAGGGTCCCAGGTGCGCACCCTGCTCCCTGAGTGACTCTTCCTCCCTTCTGCCCGTCTGAATTCCCAGGCCGGTGACCTGGGCTAGCTCAGGGAGGAGCTTTATGTGCCGCAGGGAGGGGATATGCAAATAGGGGCTGAGTGTCCTGTATAAATCTGTCCCTCCCTTTGCCAAGGCTGCACCCACAGGGACAATCCGCAGCCCCGGATCTGTGCAGTGACCAGCCAGTCCGCGGAGAACTTCCCCCTCCAGCACCAGGCACAATGAGACTTTGGCTGCTTCTAGTTTTCCTCGCTGCGGCTTGGGAAGGTATTTTCCCCCGATACACCCACGGCAGGGACAAGGGATTGTTCTGGGGGGGATGCTGCCAGCGATGGGATTTATAACAACGCTTAATTCTGGGGTCTCACCCCCTTTATTGGACAATGTGGTTCATGCGGCTCCTTTTGTTCCTGTAGATTTTAATTCGCGGCTTCAATCCGTTGCTAATGTTTTAATTTCCAATTTCCCTGTTTCCCTTCTCCCCAGGGGCCCGCTCGCAGGTGGTTCTGACCCAGTCGGGCCCAGCGCTGAAGAAGCCCGGAGAGGCCCATACGCTGCAATGCGCCACCAGCGGGTTTGCTCCCAGCAGCACCTGGATGAGCTGGGTCAGACAGCAGCCCGGGAAGGGGCTGGAGGGGCTGGCGCTGTATTACAATGAGGGGACCACCAAGTTCTACGCCGCCTCAGTGCAGGGCCGGTTCACGGCCTCCAAGGACAGCGCCAACTTCTACCTGCAAATGAACAGCCTGAGCGCGGAGGACAGCGCCGTGTATTACTGCGCCAGGGACACAGTGAGGGGAAGCGAATCTGAACTCGCACAAAAACCTCCCCTGTGGGGCCCGGGGAGAGATTTCCTGGGGGTGGCGCTCAGACCCTGCAGAATAACAGGGACAATGCCCCCCCCCCCATCTCTGACGACCCCCGCGTATAGCTGGGAAGGAGAGACAGGCGCTGCTGAGCACAGCTCCCCGAGGAGCGCAGGGAGCAGATGCCCAGCAGCTGTTTCCAGACGCAGGGAGAACGAACAACTGCATCCGGCGTCGCGGTTCGGTTGCCCCAGTGACTCTCTGCTCAGACCCTGCTCAGTGTGAGGCTCCTCCTCCCAGGGAAGGCAGCGGGATATTCGGGGCCTTTAGTGCAGCCAGGCAGCGGACTGAGCCTAGTGAGGGCGGGTGACAGGCAGGGTGGGGTCACTGATCCCTCAGGCAGCTCTCCACTGACAATTGTCTGGATCAAACCCCTCCCGTGTGCAGAGGGGCAGCGCCAGCCCCTGCGCAACCGCTGCCTGCAGCATTTCAGGGCCCAGAGCTATGGGAGAACGGGCAGGAATTGTGTCCCTGCCTCTGTTTGTCAGGGGCTGGGAATGGGGGACAGGGGCAGGATCACTGGATGATTCCCTGTTCTGTTCAGTCCCTCTGGGGCGCCTGGCATTGACCACTGTCCACAGAGTGGACACTGGGCTCGATGGACCTTTGGTCTGACCCAGTCTGGTGCTTCTTACCTTCTGTGACGACGCGTTGGGGTCCCCTGACTCCTGCACCCCCGTAATGGCAAGAACAGACTCCACCAGCCCGTAGAATGGAGGGAGTTTATTCCTTCTCCAGGATACAGCACAGCACAGCACAGCACCGATGTAATCTGGTTACAGGGCAGGTCTAGGATGCCTCAGCCCCCTTGAGATGGGGAGACTGGGCCCTAAATCCCAGCCCCTGGCTTAGGCTGGTTCCTCCATGATCCCAGACAGAAACTAAACTCACTCTTCCAGCCCTGCCCCAGCCAGGCAGCATTCCCCTTCCTTTGTCTCTCCCTGGGGGTAGCTGGTCAGACAGGTTGAGAGACCCTCTTTGCATAATGACTCATCCTTCTGGGCTGTGGTACCGATGGCAGCCATTGGGGATTACCACAGAGCCAGCATAGGAACTAGCCAGATACCCCCACTACGTCACACCTTCTAATGACCCTTTTATCTGTATAATTGCCTATAGCAAGAGAGTATTGAAAACAGTAAGGAGAGGAGAGAGAGGTCTAGGTTAGATATTAGGAAAAACTGTTTCACTAGGAGGGTGGTGAAGCACTGGGATGGGTTCCCTAGGGAAGTAGTGGAATCTCCAACCCTAGAGTCTGGGCTTGACAAAGCGCTAGCTGGGGTTGATTTAACTGGGATTGGTCCTGCCTAGGGCAGGGGGCTGGACTTGATGACCTCCAGAGGTCTCTTCCAGCCCTGTGATTCTATGATTCTAGGGATATAAGAGTTTCATGAAATGCCGTTTTTCATACAATTAGCCTCACTGAGCTCTTGAAGGTGTTTCATTTACAATCACACAGGCCTACACACACTTGTCAGGTAACAATTCCTGCCTGGAGATTCTTTCAGGGCACCGACTGCCCATGTTTACTGTGTGACTTAGCAGAATTCAGCCCATTTCGATGCCTAGGCATAGACATTCAAAGCAGGCGAGCGGGTACAGCACCCAGCTCCCCTGAATTTCCAGGGCTTAAGCTAATAATAATTCTGTCCTGTAGAGTCCAGCCGTGCCAGGGAGAGTTTCAAACACAGGTGCTGGATCAAGGGGCCTGGCTCCAAGCTGATTCTAATCTATTCTATTCTATTCAGCCCATACAGTTTGGTTCAATGTCTTGCAACAAATCTTGTCAGGATACAAATGTTTCACATGTTTACCCCCATCTTCTGACGGAAGAAAGAGCCATGTTCAGACATTAGTAATAGCACCAGTCTCTGGCGTTTGATCCAAGCGATTTCCCTCACGAGATCTCCCGGTGCTTCACAAAGGCGGGGCGGGGTCTCCATCCCAATTGTAGGGAGAGAAGTGACTTATCGAAGGCAGCCCAGCGGACCCAGGCAGGAACATCCGGTTCCCATGGACCGGAGTAGTGCTCTAGGGCGCTAGAGAAACCAGTCGCTAGCATACTTCGGGCCCTTTTCTAAACCTTTCTCAGCAGCCAGTTCCCCCCAAAGGGCACCAAGAGGTATTTTAACCCAGACAAGTATCACAAACGCTGCAAGAGCTTCTGCAATGTGCCCGCCTCACAAGGGGATTGGTTGTAACTGACCCAGGGGCACCGCCCATTTATCCACCGGGCATGAAACTCCTCTGCTCCATTTTCTGTGCCCTGAGCCCGGTTCCTCCTTTCTCAGGTCCAACAGCGCGCACAGGCCAAAGCGAGGGAGCACCAGCTTCTGTGGGGGAGAGACACAACCGGCAGGGGGCAGGTTACGAGCTATTGCTCAGCCCCAGAACCCCAGCAGTTCAAGCTCAGCCTTGCGGGGAGACTCCCGCCTCTGGGCACCTCCCGGCCATTCTCTGTGTCCCTGGCAGACCCGGAACATTTTGGAACTGCCCGGGGCCAAGGGAGAGGCACCCATTGGTTCCACGGGGCTTTGACCCTCATGCATGGGGAAGGGGAGTGTGATTCTTCGATCCACCAGACATCAGTCCTCTCCCGATAGTTCATCTCCGCTGGCTCGCAACCGCCTGCAAATCTCTGACCCGGTGGGATGTCCTGGGTCCCAGTGCAGGGCCTGGTCCCCTGCAGCCTCCAAGCCCTCCTGCCGCCCTGCATGCGCTGAGCTGAGCGCAGCGTCTTTCTTGTGTAAAGGGAGACGTGTCCCCGAGGGGACATCGCCACGTGCTGAGAGTCGTCCGCTCGCCGCTTATATCCGGCCTGGGAACCCGCATGCAAATTCCTGTCCTGGGCTGCCAGGTTAAATACCAGCCCCTGGGTCTAGGAGCCTCAGTCTCTGCCCAGACACAGACCTGCCCGGCCCTGCCCGCTGGGGAGTTTCCCTCAGTGCCTGGGAACGAGAATGGAACCTCTGCTGCTTTTCCTTGCTCTGCTCGTCGGCCCCGGCTATGAGTGTCCGGGGAGCGAAGGGGAGCTAGGAACAGAGCCCTGGATTGGTTCGGGGGTTCATATTGTCTTTCCTTGATTTCTCCTTTCCCAGGTGTCCTCTCTCAGGTGCAGCTGGTCCAGTCCGGCCAGGGGGCGGTGAAGCCCGGAGAGACCCTCACTCTGACTTGCGCTGTCTCTGGAGATACTGTGGATAGCGGCGCTGGTTGGAGCTGGATCAGGCAGCCTGCAGGGAAGGGGCTGGAGTGGATGGGGTGGGTGTACTATGACAGCAGCAACCAGGATTGGGAAACAGGCTACGCCCCGGCTCTCCAAAGCCGAGTCACCATCTCTGCAGACACCGCCAAGAACCAGTTCTCGCTGCAGCTCCGCTCGCTGACAGCTGCAGACGCCGCCACCTATTACTGCGCCGGAGACACAGTGACACGGCGCGCAGCAGGACTCGTACAAAAAGAAGAAGCGGCTTCTAACCAGCGGAATGCGACACTGAAAACTGACGAACAGCAAAACCCCATTTAAAATCCACGGAAATGGACGGGAAATGCAAAGGGAGGAGGGGGGTTGAGGGACCGGAGGGAAATTCTCACACAGATTTGGGGCGAGGGGACGCCCCCAAGAGGACGATCAGGAGCGTTAGTGACACGCGCCAGCCCCAGCCCAGGGAAACCGAACAGCCGCTCTCCCAAGGGCTTTGCAGGCAGCGACACGGGGCGGAGCCGGGGCACCCACAGGAAGGGGATTTCCCAGCGCCCGGGGACCTACTAAGGCTGCCGATCTTTGGGGGGATTCCCGTTGTGCTCGCCGGGTCCGGCAGCGTCTGGGCAAAGAGTGGCTGGGAAATATTTAACAGTGTGGCTGGAGCACAAACTACGCCGAGTCACCATCTCTGCAGACACCGCCAAGAACCAGGTCTTGCTGCAGCTCCGCGCGCTGACACCTGCAGACACCGCCACCTATTACTGTGCTGGACACACAGTGACACAGAGCGCGGCAGGAACCAGAACAAAAAGGGGAAGCGGTTCTCAGGGGCCTTAGGAAGCAAGAGCGTCTGGACACTGGACCTATTAATGGGAGCAGGCGGGGAATTTAATCCAGTTGTGTCCCTGTGCTTTATAGAACAGGAGTCATTGCCCGCAGCTAGTACAGGACACACACACAAACCACACACTCGTACACACAAAGCATAGAGAGACGCACAGTCCCCAGAAGGGAGATCCCTTGCAACTTTGAGCGGGCGGGGGGGAGTGGAGAAGCCGCGGCTCCCGGCTCCAGCCCGCCAGCTTGGGACCGCGCGTGCGTGCGTGCGTGAGAGAGAGAGAGAGAGAGAGAGAAGGGGGGGGGCGAAAGGGCTCCACGTGCAGCGGAGAGACCGAGCCAGACCCAGTCACCCTGGGGCTTTGGTAGTGCCTGGGATTAGTCTCCCATAGACAACCACCTAACCTCAAGATGATTCTTACCAACAACCACAGGACATACCACACTAATACCAACCCTGGAACTTTCCCTTCCCCCCCACATATTCACTCTGCTGATACCATTATTGGACCTAACCAATTCAGTTATAAGATCAAGAACACATATTCCTGCTCATCCAGAAATATAATGTATGATATGTGCCGACAGTGTCCGTCTGCTATGTACATTGGGCAAACATCTCAGACATTTTGACAAAGAATCAATGCCCACAAAACAGATATTAGACAGGATCACAAAGAAAAAACAGTTTCTTGCCATTTCAACTAGAAAGGGCATTGTCTCAAGGACTTAACTACCTGCATCCTGCTTCAAAGACATTTTAACACCAGACTTGAAAGAGAATCCTCTGAACTGTCATTCATGCTTAAATTCTACACTTTACACCTAGGTCTCAACAAAGAGGCTAATTATCTTACCCATTACAAAGATAGCTTCCCCAATTATCACCTCTAATATCATTAGCTCACAGACATTTACCTCCTCCCCATACCCTCTCTGTTCTGAAATTCCATTTGTCCTTTTCATATGTGTTCATTTTTTTAATTGTATCCTTTGGTATATATGGTTGTGCCAATTTTCTTCCACTATTTGATCTGAGGAAGTGGGTCTGGTCCACAGCTCACCACCTAATAAACCATCTTGTTAGTCTTTAAAGTGCTACATAGTCCTGTTTTTTTGGAGAATATTTGGGCTTTTATTTCCGAACTTGAGCAGTGAGAGAAAAAGGAACTCGGGGGTCCTACCAGGATGTGTCCTGGGAGCTGTAAATCTGTGTGCACCAGAGCAGAAAGCTCCTATTTCTCTTTCTCTCCTTCGCTCCCTAAGAGGCTGGGGATTCCCTTTCACCCAAAGCAGCTCTGTGTCTGGTACAGAAGGAAGGGCTGGGAGGAAGGGGATGTTGCTGCTGAGGCTCAGCGCCCTGTAGTCACAGGGGACTCTGACTTCTCTTTCGTTCCCTTGCATCCCACCCCAACTTCCCCCCGTAGTGGCATGACAGACTCCACCAGCCAGTAGAATAGAGGGAGTTTATTGCTTCTCCAGGATACAGCACAGATGTAATCTGGATACAGGTCGGGCCTAGGATGCCTCAGCCCCCCTAGAGATGGGGGAGCCTGGGCCCCTAAATCCCAGCCCATTGCCTAGGCTGCTTCCTCCATGATACCAGACAAAAAACTGCCCCACTCTCCTCCAGCCCTGCCCACCAGCCAGGGCTGACCTCGCCCTCCTTCCTTTGTACCGCTCCCTGGGAAGTAACTAGTAGGACAGGTTCGGAGCCCCCTTTGCATAATGATTCATGCCCTGCCCTGCTGGGCCCTGCTACAGACAGCAGCCAGTGGGGGTCATCCACAGCCAGCAAGGTACCCACACTACGTCACACCCGCCTTTGGGGAAGTAGGGGGTCGGGATTCCGTGCTTGCCCGGCCGCTATTCGCTGTCACCCTGCTCCCTAGCCGCTTTGCAGTGGGAGGAACGGCTGTCGTTACCGCTCCGCTCGCTGGGGCTTCCCTCCGAATTATCCCATTCACACTGCGCCTGTGCGGCGGCGAGAGACAGGCAGGTCCTTTTCTAGCACGTTCTTTCGCCTCCCCCTCCCCTGGCTCCCCCGCCCTCGCGGTGTCACCACTGAGAAATGACGAGCCTGCCTCCAGCAGGGAGATCCCCGCAACTCTGAGCGGGCGGGCAGAGTGGAGGAGCCGCGGCTCCTGGCTCAAGCCGGCCAGCTTGGGACCCCATGTGGGTGTGTGGGTGTGTGAGGGGGAAAGGGGCTCGCGCGCGCGGGAGAGAGGGAGCCGGACCCAGCCACCCCTGGGCCTTTGGTAGCGCCTGGGATTAGCCGGCTGCCTCGCCCTCCCCCCAGCCAGAGCGGAGAGTTTGTGGAGGGCGCCGCGCATCGCAATCAGGGATCCCCAGCGGAGCAGAGGCGGCCGCCGCTGCACAGGGACCTGTTAGAAATAGCAATTCCCCTCCCCAAAATAGCAGGAGCCCTCTCTTACCCCCACCCCAATTTTTCTCTGCTGCTGCTTTCCCGGCTGGAGGGACCCGCGGCGGAGGGTGGCAAGGGTGGCAGGCGGAGCGGCTGCGATCGCAGCTCTCCCGCCGGAGCAGGCGGTGTCTGTCTCCAGATGCTGATTGCTCAGGAACTTGGCGGGCACCGGGCAGGAGGCGGCTGTAGAGGCGGCGGCAGCAATGGGAGCCGGCTGCTGAGGGGCATGTGCCTGCCGCCTGCCCCGAGCCGGAGCCCGGGCAGGTGGCACACGCGTCGGGGGTCCATGCAGTGACAGCGCCGGGCCGCGGGTGCCCCTTGGGTGCATTTGCGGCCAGAGGAGCCGGAGGAGGGTGTCGCTTGTCCCTGGCACTCGGGGGATGGGACCCCGCCGAGTCTGAGCCCCAGCGCCCGCCGAGCCCTGAACTCCGCTCCAGTGAACCAAGACCCGGCTGCCGGGTGTAGCCACCATGGCTGCAGCCTGCCCCGCCGGGCTCATCTTCACCAGCAGCAGCCGCGGCCCCTTCACCGCCCTCCAGGAAGTGCCCCAGCAGGGGCTGCACCTTGGGGCTGCCCGCTCAGAGCTCCCAGTGCCCGGGGCCAGGCGCAGGCTCCGAGCAGCCGAGCGCTGTGATCCCAGCTCTGGGCGGCCTCCTCGAGCTCCCCGCCTGCTACTCCTGCGGCCCGGAATGCCGCCCCTGGCGATGTGCCGCCCCAAGCACCTGCTTGTTTTACTCGTGCCTAGAGCCAGCCCTGAAACCCAGGCCGAGCCAGTGCATCGACCCACACAGCCACATACACACGGCCTTGGCTGTCTCGAATTTATTTGGAAACATTTTGAATTTTGGTGTTATAGATGTTTTGGTATTAGAACAGTGGTCTCCAGCCTTTTTACACCCAACATAACTTTTAAAGTGTCAGAACAAGCCAAGATTTACCAACCCACCCTTCCCCCAGACCCCACCCCTTCCTTGAAGTGCCCACTCTATTCTCCTCCTCTCCATCAGTTGCTATCCCCAGGCCCTATACACACTACACTGCCACTTTTCTTTTCAATTCTTCTGTTGGAAGAGGTTTTCCAACATTTGGCCTGTCTGGATGGGACCAAATGTCAGAAAAAAACTTTCTTTTGGAAGGCCCCTTATTCCTCATGAGAATTAGGTTGGGGGTGGTGGTGGGATTGGTATAGGGGGGGGGGCCGGTGTCTGGCGTTGGGGGGTTGGGATTGGGTCTGGCTCTGGGGAAGGGAAGGGGATTGGAATGGGGCTGGGCCTAACTCTGAGAAAGGGGAGGAGATTGGGTTCAGGGTGTGTGTACCTGGCTCTGAGGAAGGAGGGATTGGGTAAGAGCCGGAGGAGTGCCTGGGGAAGGGGAGCGGAAGAGAAGAGCAGCCAGCATGATTCCTGAGACCTGGAATCTCCAGGTAATAGCCCCTGCTGTCTTTGTTCCCTACTCTTTGCCACCCCTCCCCATGAGTACCCTGCCCCAGCACCCTGCCCCACAACCCTGTCACCTAACTCCACCAGCAGAGTTGGGGCCACATTAGTGAGGCTTGGGAGTTTGGAGGGTTTTTTTGCATCTCACTTGCCTGGTCCTGACTGACTTTTCTGTGGGTCAGTGACCCCTGATGCAAACAGGTTCCCCACCCTTCTCATAAATAAAGACAATGCTGGAACATTTTGTGTTTGACATAATATTTTATTTAAAAATGAATCCTGACCAACAAGCCCCCAGTTGGGGCCAAGCCTCCATCTGGCTGCAGCATCATAATGCTCCTGCACCCCCAAACCTGAGCCTATCATACCCTGGAACCCTCTGTCCTGAGCTTCTCACATCCCCAAACTCCTGCACCCCGACATCCCCAGTCTTCTGCCACAACACTCCTGCACCATCCACACACTGCAAATCTGTGTCCTGAGCACATCATACTCCCAGCCTCCTTGCCCTGAGCCCTCATGCACCCCAGCCCAAACTCCTGCACCTCACAGCTACAAGCCTGCGGCTTGCACACAACCTCAACTCTTCCCTGACCCCAACACTGTCCAGCCTGGGGTGCCCTCTGTGAGCCAGCATCCTCTTCTCTACTTCCTCCTGCATCCACATTCCCTCCTGGAGCTTGCAACTCTCATCCCTTCCCAGTGCATTTTGTGAGGTCTAATAGAAGTGGTGACAGCATGAAGAGCCAGGGCAAAGTCCTTGAGCTCCGCCCTTCCCCGCCTCGCAAAAAAAAAGGCCTGAGGAAAGTTGTTAACAAAAAAAAAAAAAAAAAGAAAAAGAAAAAGAAAGAGGGAGAGAGAGCGCTGTACCCTGGAACAGATTAACCTATTTTCTCCCAGCACGGTGGGGGTTTTTTTTGTTTTTTGGTTTTTTTTGTCAACAACTTTGTCCTAGGTCTTCATGCTGTCTCCTCTGCTATTGTGGCTCCTCATCTGGAATGGGTTGGCCATCCCAGTGTACTGTCTTCTTGGACCGGTCACATGCATCCTGCTGGGTTGGCTCTGGTGCAGACCAGGCCCAAGGCACAGAGCACATGACCAACACCTGCACCTCTCTCTGATCTCAGTTTCCCCAGCTATTTTCATTTTGAGTAGCCACCAGTTCATGTCCCCTGCAGCCTGCTGGTATCCCCTGGTGGCATCGGCCATTGGTCCTAAATATAACGGAGGAAGGGTTTGGAAAAGGTGCCTGCACCCCATTGCTCCCAGAGATGTGACCCTTCAACAGCAAGGCAGAAGGTCAGAGAAGTGAGTGGAAATATAAACTTATATTTGGTCGGCTTTGATTCTGGCCCTACCCCTGCCCATGCTGCAGCTATTCCATTTTCACATAAGCAACCCAATGGGCCATAATCTTGGAAACCTTAGTTCCCTGCAAGTTATGCACAGGGCCTCCTGGACCTCCCTGTTTCTCAGGGCATAGATGAGTGGATTGACCAGGGGCGTCAGGATGGTGTAGGGAGACAGAGAGAACTTTCTTGAAGTGGCTCAGGCGGTCGGTGGTTGGGAACATGTAGGCAATCATGAGAGTTCCATAGAAAATACTCACCACGATGAGGTGGGAGGAGCAGGTGGAAAAGGCCTTTTGCCTCCCAGTGGTGGAGCTGATTCTGAGGATGGTGCTGATGATGCAGACGTAGGACGCCAAGGTGAGCAGGAAGGGGACCAGTGCAAAAATCAAGCAGGCTGTGAATGTCAACATGTCCATCAGCAGAGGATGATTGCAGGAGAGTTTGGGATAAAGTCACAAAAGAAATGGTCGATACCGTTGGGGCCACAGAAATTTAACTGGGATATTGACACTATGCTTATACAACAAGCAAGGAAACCGCCTATCCAAGACCCGCCCGGCAAGCTGGAGGCAAGACCTGCCACTCATCTGGGCAGCGTAGTGCAGCGGGTTACATATGGCTAGATACCGGTCGTAGGACATCACTGATAGGAGGAGACATTCTGTGGCCACCAGAGCACTGAAGAAATAATATTGTGTGAGACACCCTGTGAAGGAAATTGTCCTGTCCCCAGCCAGGAGCCCGGCTAGCAGCCGGGGCAAGAGGGTTGAGCTGTAGCAGATCTCCAAGCAGGACAAGTTGCCCAGGAAGAAGTACATGGGGGTGTGAAGATGCCGATCGGCCACAAACAACAACACGATGAGACTGTTCCCAGCCATGGTCACCAGGTAGATCATGAGGAAGAGCAGGAAGAGAGGAAGCTGCAGGCCAGGAAGATCCCCGAATCCCAGGAGGATGAATTCTGTGACAGACGTTTGGTTTCCTTGTTCCTGGCTTGCCATGGGGTGTGTCTGTGGGACAGAAACAGGGTCACTGTGAGTAATAACTAATGTTCATTGCAATATGGCAGCCTTGTCTACATCGCCTCCCTCTGCTAGCCCTGGCACAGCAGCCAAGTGGGGAATGGAGGGCAGGGAAGGGAATAACAGTCTCTGGGTACCAGGGACAGCTTCAGTATCTGAGAGAAGGCGGGTAAAACAGACAGTGTCTCTCCACCCCTGGGAGTTTCTACAGAGATAGCACCAGGCACTCAGACCCTGTGGCACCAGGCTCGAACAGGGGATACAGACCCCCTGACAGATGCGACAGACCCTGGTTCAGACAGTCACACCCACCACTGCTTGGTGGCTAAAAGTGGAATGAGGGAGGGGCCATTCCACTGGGAGCTGGGCCAGGAAGGGATATTTAACAGGGAGCTCCAGTCATCCAACCAACCTAGTGGTCCTGGGACCTGTAAGGGTCAGTGTGAGGGGTTTCCCCTCAGTCTGGCCCCTGGTTCTGCTCCTTTAGGCAGAAAGCAGCAGGGCACAGTCTCAAATGCCAAGACTGAGACTTGTATTGGGGTCAGCGTACAAGCAGGTGGGTTCCTAAGCCCTGTGCACCAGTCAGGCACATTTCCGTGGGCTGATAGAGTTTTCCTCTCCACCAACTCCAATGCTACACCCAATAGACCCCTTCTTGTAACCCCAGCTGACCTACCCTCCCTACCCCTGCCCCAGCTGAGTTCCCCACAAGGGTAAACAATTAAACTGGTTACAAATGGAGAAAAGACATAAAATCACAGATTAGTCCATGAGACATAAAGGGAAATAAGAAGACTTTCTATAAATATATTAGAAGCAAAAAGAAGACCAAGGACAGGGTAGGCCCATTGCTCAGTGAGGAGGGAGAAACAGTGACAGGAAACTTAGAAATGGCATAGGTGCTTGATGACTTCTTTATTTTGGTCTTCACCTAGAAATCTGATGATGAAGGAATGCCTAAGATAGTGAATACTAGTGGGAATTGGGTAGGTTTAGAATAGTGTTTCACAACCAGTGGCATGAGTACCCTCAGGGGTACTTGAGTGAAGTCTGGGGGGGTACATCAACAGAACTGAAATTTGGAGAAAACCGAATTTTTGTTTGAAGTTTTACAGCACTTTGTTATTTTTCTACTTTTTATACCCAAAAATTTCATTGCCCACCTGACTACAATTAAATTGTTTAAACAAATGTGTTGAAATGGTAGAAAATATTTTTGTGTGTCTGAAAACTGTACGTACTGGGGGTACGTATAATTATTTTTTTAAAAGAGGATACTTTATTTTAAAAGATTGAGAAACACTGGTTTAGAAGATTAAAATAAAAAAAAGAACAAGTTAAAAATCACTTAGAAAATTTAGATATCTGCAAGTCACCAGGGCCTGATCAAATGCATCCTAGAATACTCAAGGAGCTGATAGAGGAGGTATAATCTTTGAAAACTCCTGGAAGACAGGAGAGATTCCAGAAGTCTGGAAAAGGACAAATAAAAAGGGAAATAAAAATAACCCAGGAAACTACAGACTAGTCAGTTTAACTTCCGTGTCAGGAAAGATAATGGAGCAAGTAATTAAGGAAATCATCTGCAAACACCTGGAAGATAATAAGGTAATAGGAAACAGCCAGTATGGATTTGTAAAGAATAAATCATGTCAAACCAATCCAATAGCTTTCTTTGATAGGATCATGTATCTTGGGGATAAGGGAGAAGAGGTGGACTTTAGTAAGGCATTTGATATGGTCTCGTATGATCGTCCTATCAATTAACTAGGGAAATATAACTTAGATGGGGCTACTCCAAGGTGGGTGCATAATTGTCTGGAAAACTGTTGTCAGAGAATACTTATTAATGGTTTAGAATCCTGCTGGAAGGGCAAGTGTGGGTCTATTTTGGAACTGGTTCTGTTCAATATCTTCATCAACAATTTAGATATTGGCATAGAGATTATGCTTATTAAGTTTGCAGATGATACGAAGCTGGGAGGGGTTGCAATTGCTTTGGAGGTTAGGGTCATAATTCTAAACTATCTGCACAACCTGGAGAAATAGTTTGAGGTACAAAGGACAAATGCAAAGTCCTCCTCTTAAGAAGGAACAAGCAGTTTCACACACACAGAATGGTAAGCGACTGTCTATGAAGGACTCCTGCAGAAAGAGATCTAGGAGTCATAGTGGACCACAAGCCAGTGTTGTCTTCAAGTTGTCATTGTGAAGTCCTAGATGAGTCTCAAGTCACTACAGTTCAAGTCTCAAGTTGAGTCTCGAGTCCCTAAAGTCACTTTTGAGTCAAGTCCCAAGTCCAGTCTCAAGTCTTAATTTTAAAAAATGTCAAGTCATTTTTTTACAAGCCATCAATATCTGCATTTTCGGACAATTTTTTCACCAAGTCATTTTAACAAAATTAGAAGTCTCGAGTTGAGTCTCAAATCAGAAACAATGAACCTGAGTCCAGTCTCAAGTTGAGTCACCTAGGCAACTTAAGTTGGACTCGAGTTCAAGTCGTGGGACTCGAGTTAACAACTCTGTCACAAGCTAAATATGAGTCAACAGTATGACACTGCTGCAAAAAAAGCAAACAAGATTCTGGGCTCATTAACAGGAGTATTGTGAGCAAGATAGGAGAAGTCATTCTTCCACTCTACTCTGTGGTGATTATGCCTTAATTGGAGTATTGTGTCCAGTTCTGGGCACCACATTTCAAGAAAGATGTGGAGAAATTGGAGAGGGTCCAGAGAAGAGCAACAAGAATGATGCAAGGTCTAGAGAACATGACCTATGAGGAAGACTGAAATAACTGGGCTTGTTTAGTTCGAAAAGGAGAAGACTGAGAGGACATGATAGCAGTTTTCAAGTATCTAAATGGGTGTCAAAAGCAGGAGGGGAAAAATTGCTCTCCGTGGCCTTTGAGGATAGGACAAGAAGCAATGGGCAACTGTCAGGTGGTTACACCCTGGAATAAATTGCTTAGGAGGTTGTGGAATCTCCGTATCTGGGGATATTTAAGAGCAGGTCACATAGACATCTATCAGGGATGGTCTAGACAGTACTGGGCCCTGTTTTGAGGGCAGGGGACTGGATTCAATGTCCTCTTGAGGTCCCTTCCAGTTCTAGTGTTCTATGATTCAATTATTCCCATCCTGGCTTTGCCCCCAGCTCTCTCTAGAACTCATTGGGCCCATTAGAAAGGCTCTGCCACTGCCTCAGAATGGGCTCGGTGGCAGTGTGGGGTGATACTACAGTGTTAGCTGCCCAGACACCTCCAGAGATCAGTCCTCTTCGTGCTGTACACCCCGCTGCCAAGCTGGGCTGGTGGCAATGCACTGGGGCGGAGGAGGAGAGACACATTCCAGAGAGTGCGGTGCCCAGATACCAGGGTGATGGGAGCAAGGAAAGTTGTGAGCTGAAAGCTCTTTGCTGATCTGAAATCCTCTCCTTTTGGGTGGGAGGTTGCTAGAAACCAGCGCCCCGTGCCCCATGGACACCCCACTAGTGTCCTACCAAACCCACGTTGCTTCACAACCCTGGAGCGCCAGGGAGCAGGGAGGAAACGGCTGATTTACCTCCAAGGCAGGTCAGGCAGCAACGGGATCCCGGCTCTCATCTCTGCACTCAGCGTCTCAGGGCCAGAGACAGGTTCCTCCGTCCATCTGTTCTGCCCGGTGCGTTCCTCTGCACCCAAGCCCGGTCAATGGAGCGTCAGAGCCCAGAGCAGTGACCGAGGCTCCTTCGCTCTGCCCAGTGACGCGCCCCACGCCTCAGCCCTGTGCCAACTGTGGAAAATCTTCTCTGCTGCACTGTATAGCCTGCTGTGAGCAGGGGCCGCCTCCTCAGGTGCCAGTCCCACGGGGAACATCACCGGTGAGGAAAGTTGGTGTTTGGTCTGTTTCTAGATGACATCAGCAGATGCAAACTTCTAGTCTCAAAGGCAAAATCCCAGGGAGGGGAGAAACTTTGAGCTCTAAAGCAAATCTCTCTGTGGCGGGCAAAGTCTGCGCTGGCTCTCAAGAAATAACACACGGATTCCAGGAATACGCTGTGCGGCTGAGTTTGTCAGAGCTGCCTAAGTGGTTTAGGCACAAAGTTCTCATCTAATTCCCTTAAGCGGTTTTGACAATCTCAGCATGGTTGGCTGAGCTTGCCCCGTCTGGAAACAAACCTTCTGCTGCCCTTGGAAAGGAACACCCAGGTCCCTGTCTTATCAGCGTCTGTAACAGTTCAGTTCAGGTGTCATTATAATGAGCATCTAAGTGACTGGGGAGCCTGGATCCCATTTTCAAAGGGGCTTCATCGCTAAGGCTGAGCAGTCTCTGCCTCGCTGAAATTCAACCAACTCTTTTCGAGATTCACTGAAGTGTGTGTGAAAATGTTCCCCACAGTCTCTGATACTGAGCTGGGAAGGGAAAGGAAACTTCTAGGCTACATCACCCAGATTTAACCACTAAAGGCAGATTAGAACGGGTATAAATGGCCATTAGAGCCTGTCACCAGAGGTGGCTAATGGAGCCATGTCCGACAGCAGCGCTTTGACAGGCAGGCTGGTTGCTCTCTAGTTACTGTGCTGCTCTGGGGGTCCCTGCACCTCAGTGGAGGTGAGTGATGTGCCCAGGCGATTTCTGTCCCTGCTCTATTCTATTGGTTCTGAGACCCCCAAGGGGCTGTGACTGGCCAGGAATTGGCTGTGACAATGTCAGTGTCCATGAGTCACTTTGAAGTCGTGGCAACTTGGCAGCTGAATGGTTAATTGTCCCGGGCTGAGGAATGCAACTAGCTTCCCATGATCTGTAGGAAAGGGGAAAGCTCTCCAACCTTTTAAACCACAAGATGACATTTTCAATTTAAGTGCAATGTGAGCCCTACCTCAAACTCAAATACCCTTGCCCGACTTCCTTTTCTCCTGCTTTGAGGCCCTGTCCCTGCTCCATCCGTTCCCCAAGGCCTCATCCCATAAACTCCATCCTCCTTCCTCCCTGAATCTCATTCACTTTCACCAGGCTCGGGTAGGGGGGGTTGGGGTGCAGGCTTTGGTCTTCGGCCAAGAGGTTCAGAGTGTGGGAGGGGACCCCCTAAAGTTAGGGAGGTGGGGAGGGCTCTTGAGTGTGTTACCAAATAGGGCATTTACCTGGGGCAGGTTTAGGGGTGTTGGATTCATGCCTCACCCACCCCGAGAGGAGCAGGATAGCCAGGAAAAGACTAGCTCCTGCATTTGGAAAGCAGGGTAAGGGACCCTCTGAAGATAGATAGGTGGGGTGTGTTGTGGAGGGGCCTGGGATGTTTGCCATTTCCCTGGGGAGCACAGTGTTGGGGGCTTGAGGCCAACCCTATGCGTGACCAGACAGCTTATAAGGACCCTCTGAAAGTAGGCCAAAGGGTGAGTGGCTTGGAGTACAGGGCATTTTCCTGGGGAGCAGAGGGTGGTGGGTCCAGGTCCTGTCCAGCCTGGGAGAGGCTGGGGAGCCAACACAACCTGCCCCAAGGATTGAAGTGGCCCCTGCCTTAGGAAGGCAAGATAAGGGACCCCCTGAAGTTATGGAGGGGTGGTGGGCTGTGGCATGGGCTAAAGCATTCGCCTAGAAAACATAGGACTGGGTGCTTGATCTTCACCCGCTCTGGGGCTATGTCTACAATGGTGGGTTCTTGTGCAAGAATGACTGTTCTGCAGAGCGTCACACTGCTCACCCGCTGTGTAGTGGGGGTATCTGGCTAGTTCCTATGCTGGCTCTGTGGTAATCCCCAATGGCTGCCATCGATGCCACAGCCCAGAAGGATGAGTCATTATGCTAAGAGGGTCTCTCAACCTGTCTGACCAGCTACCCCCAGGAGAGAAACAAAGGAAGGGGGAATGCTGCCCGGGCTGGGGGCAGGGCTGGAAGAGAGTTAGTTTAGTTTCTGTCTGGGATCATGGAGGAACCAGCCTAAGCCAGGGGCTGGGATTTAGGGGCCCAGTCTCCCCCATCTCAAGGGGGGCTGAGGCATCCTAGACCTGCCCTGTAACCAGATTACATCGGTGCTGTGCTGTGCTGTGCTGTGCTGTATCCTGGAGAAGGAATAAACTCCCTCCATTCTACGGGCTGGTGGAGTCTGTTCGTGCCATTACGGGGGTGCAGGAGTCAGGGGACCCCAACGCGTCATCACACCCGCTCTTGCACAAGAAGATTTACAGTAAGGCCATGTCTACACTGGAATATATGTCTAGTGTCCCTAGAACAGAGAGGCTATGTCTACAGTGGTGGCTTCTTGCGCAAGGGTTCTTGTGCAAGAAGTCTTGCTCAAGAACATGTCCACACTGTGATGTGCAAGATGTGCTTTTGTACAAGAACACCCATGGCAGTGTGGACGCTCTCTTGCAGAAGAAAGCTCTGATAGCTATTTTAGACATAGGGCTTTCTTGTGAAGAAAACCCTGCTGTGCAGCCACACTACCTTCTTGTGCAAGAGAGCTTACACTTGTAAGAAAAGAGCATAGCTCTTTTGCAAGAGGTCGTCTCTTACTAAGCCGTACTGTAAATCTTCTTGCGCAAAAGTGGCTGGGCAGTGTGGACACTCTGCAGAAGAACGGCTGTTCTTTTGCAAGAACCCGCCAGTTTAGACATAGCTTAAAGTGTGAGAAGAGAGGGCTTCTTGAGCAAGAGCTACACTCCTTTCTAACAAGTGTAAGAGTTCTTGTGCAAGAGGGCTATGTGGACGTGTGGCAGTGGTTTCTTGCGTGAGAAATCCCTATGGCTAAAATGGCCATCAGAGCTTTCTTGCACAAGTGAACATCCACACTGCCATGGATGTTCTTCCTCAAAAGCACATGGCAGCGTGGATGTGTTCTTGTGCAAGAACCCACTAGTGTAGACATAGCCTGGGAATGGCTGGGGACAGCTGCCCCAGGGATGGAGCAGCAGAGCCACAGCAGACTCATGCCTGCCTTAGTCCCCACAGCCGTCCTCAAAGCAGGTGGCAATTACAGCAGTGGCTCCATGTTTTGAGGTGTTGCCCCTCATTTACAGACACTGATGCCACAGCTCCCTGATATTGATCAATGGGAGCTGCAGGAGCAGAGTCTGCAGGCAAGGACAGCGTGTGGCAACTCCTTGCTCTGCCTCTCAGGGGCTGCAGGGACATGCCAGCCATGTCCAGGAGCAGCAGTTACTTTTGGTCATCTGTCCATCTTGCCCGAGAGTGTTGCCTCCAGAGGCACGGCTCATGGGGGCCAGGGCGTGGTTAACAGAGGTCAGGGGCCTGGCTAATGGGGTCAAAGAGAACATTTAAAAACATTCTTTGGGTGCACAGCCTAATGAAATGTGCTGGGCATGCCTATGATGGGAAGCAGTGGAGCATGTAACAGCAGGGCTGGGTCCTAGAGACAGCCGAATGCTCTGCCTGCAGCACAGACTGGGGGAAGGGGGTGGAAAAGCAAGTCAGGCCTAGGGGCACCAGTTTAATAATCCTGCCTAGGGCACCATAAATCCCTAAGGACGGCCCTGAGAGCATACACACTGCCATGGATGCTCTTGCACAAAAGCACCTGGCAATGAGGATGTGCTTTTAGCAAGAGTAGACACAGCCTGGGAGTGGCTGGGAGCCCTCACCATCTGGCCCCTGCTCTAGGAGGCAGGATAAGGGACCCCCTGAAGTTATGGAGGGGTGGTGGGCTTTGCAAGGGCTAGAGCATTCACGTGGAGAGCACAGGGCCTGGTGCTTGATCTTCACCCACCCTGGTCCCACAGTACTCCTGAGAGCAGCTGCTATGTACTGCAGTGGCTTCACGGTTTGATGTGCTGCCCCTCATTTACAGACAGTTCCCTGGTATTGATCCATGGGAGGTGCAGATGTGTTGTCTGCAGGCAAGGACGGCATGTGGACACCCCCTGCTCTGCCTCAAAAGGGCTGCAGGGACATGCCAGCCACATCCAGGAGCAGCAGTTACCACCGGGATAATGACTCCAGTCATGACAGGTTTGGCATTTTAGAACTCACTGCTCAAAGAATCACATTTAAACAAACAAGAGAAATGAAAGTTATGTCTACACAGACCAGTCAAACCCCAAAACTAACCCACTTTGCAAGCAGTAAAAGTGGTAACCTCCCCTCTCCCTCCTCCCCCACGTACATGATGGGACCAGAGATGAGAGGGAAGGGCAGTGTATGTGTGTGTGTGTGAGAGAGAGAGAAAATGACAAAGACACACAGACTGTGAGCGTGTCAGAGATTTGCATTGCCAAGCTCCCTCCATCCCCTTCTCCTGAACCCACACAGAGTGAGGGGAGGAAAGACACCCTGACATCAGCTCCTTTCCTCTCCCCCTCCCACACCCTACCCAGCAGGCAGGAGGCTCCCAAGGGAGCGCTCCAAGGCAGAGGGCAGGAGCAGCATGACAGTGGGTGGAAGAGCAATTTTAGTGCCAGCACTTGATAGCTTCCTGGCCAAACCAGTCAGGATCCCCTGTCAGAGGCTCCAAGATCTACTGGTAGATCCCGATGGACTGGTTGGTCAGCACTGATTTAAGGGAACTGTGTTTCTGGCTTCTGGGTACCAGCAAAGTCCTGCAGAAGATTTTTGCTCCCCAGTTTGGACAATCTAAATATCAGACTGACAGTTTGGGGGACTGTCTGCCCCCTTCTTTGCCATTTGCCCCAGCAGAGCAGTCCCAGCCTGGCCCACTGGGACCCCACTCAGCGTATCCTGAAGTTTGTATCCTCTGATGTCTTCACACTTTTCATGACTGCCCAGCACCAGCCTTTCCCCCGCTGACTGGTTTTGTCTCCAGAGCTTTGGAGCTAACAATGCCCAGTGGGACTTGTATAGAGGCACTTGCATTCCATGTGCCTTGTCTAATTGTCTCTTTCGCTTCCCCCCATGCGGAAAATAGTTCAGTTCCTAATTAAACACCAGTTTACATGTTGGGAGAGTCTTGTCCCAGGCTGCTCCACTGTCCTCGCACCAACCCCGTCTTCATAGAACTCTAGCACTGGAAGGGACCTCGAGAGGTCATCTGAGTCCAGTCCCCTGCCCTCTCAGCAGGACCCAGTACATTCTAGACAGTCCCTGACACGTGTCTATCTAACTTGCTCTTAAATATGTCAAGAGATGGGGATTCCACAGCCTCCCTAGGCAACTTATTCCAGTGTTTAACCAACCTGACAATTAAGACATTTTTACTAATGTCCAACCTAAACCTTCCTCGCTGCAGTTTAAGCTTATTGCTTCTTGTCCTATCATCAGGGGCCAAAGAGAACAATTTGTCTCAGTGCAGTGTAGAGCGGAAGAATGACTTCTTGTGTCTTGCTCACAACACTCATGTCCATGCATCCCAGAATCATGTTTGCCATGTAACACTGCTGGCTCATATTTGGCTTGTGGTCCTTTACTTTTGGGTCATTTCCTATTCAGTACGTGTGAAACTGTTGTTTCTCAAAACAGTAAAACTTGAAGCAATGCATTTCAGGGTGAATCTGATCTAAGAAGAGTTTTGGGAGGTTTTTGTTTGTTTGTTTTTACTTTTGCTTTCACAAAGGTAAAATTTTTTCAACCTCAAATATGTTTTTCATTTGCAAGGTCACTGAACACTTTCATTCACACAGGTACACTGACACACACTCATTTGCTACAACTACAGTTTGTGTGTTTAAGAATGCAATCCATAGAAGTGCTTGCAAAATGGATAAAGAATTGGTGACTGTTGAAGGGAAATACTTTCCAGTGTGTTTTCAGAACATCCTTCCAAACTTTGATGGGGGGAAAAATAACGAAAAAAAAAACAAAAAGTGAGAAATTAAAAAAATGAATTAATCACCGATGTCTGTTTTAAAATTACAGAGTGGGATTTCCAAAGATTCCTACGTGATTTGAGCATCTAAATTCCATGGGAGGTTTGTACCTAACTTCTTTAGTTTTTTTTGAAAATGTGATCCTTAAAGAAGATGACCATTTTTCTGTTCAATTTGTTTACATAGCTCAACAAGTCCTAGGAAACTTTTTCCATTTGTAATTTCCCACTTGTATTGGCAGAGCCCAGATGAAATCATCCCACTTTAAAAAAGTATTTATAGAATGGATGCAGGCAAAGTTTATTTCCCAGATGGGCAGAGGCAACATGCTAGGTAGAGCAACGGAGACTGACAGAGAGTAATTTGGAAAATGAGAGAGAGAGGCGTTTATTTCACTTGTGATTACAGCATCTGAACCACAGCCAGTCTGAAAAGGTGAGATCTGTATAACTATGCACACCTATTCCTACGCTTTGATGTTCCTTGGCTCACAATTTCATGGACAAGAAGGGACCATTTTGGTCTCCTAGGCTGAAATCCTGTGTAACACTTCACACAAAAAAACTCCTACAGCAGAACTTTTAGAAAAAAATCCACTCTTAATTTAAAAGTAGTCCATTATGAGGAATCTATCACAATCCTCGGTAAAGTGTTATTTATCTTCAATGTTAAAACGTGCATCTTATGTCTAGTGCGAATTTGTCTTGTTTTAATCACCATTCAGCAGGGCATTTTTGAATGTCTCTGTTAGAAGAGCCAATTTTCTCCTCATGTGGGTGCTACGTACGAACAACCAAGACATTTCTGAAATGTCTCTGTGTGACACGGAATGGATTGAGTTCCTTGAGTCTGTCACTAGAAGGCACCACGTAAGTGGCATTTTGGCTGCTGTGTTGATATTGTTGCTCAATGAAAGAGATATAGAAAAAGAATTTAGCAAGGAATACAGAAAGGTGGAGGAAAAATGTAGCAGTGAAGTTCAATCAAAACAGAACTATTTAAGACTTCGCGGAAACTCAAGTTAGACACACTGAAACAAGAGGTAAGGTGCATGTTTTAAAGAGTGAGAGCTGTTACCAATTGGGTTAGGGTTAGGGTTGGGATGAGAGAGGTGGTAAATATGCAGTCACGTGAACTCTTTACATTGAGTCTGGATGTCTTTCCTGAAGATATCCTCGATTTAAAATCCAAGTTGTGGGTTGAGTTGTGAAATTACCATAGAATGGTATGGTTTATGTGATGCTGAGAGCAGATTCGATCTTTATTTGGCAACTAATTTGGGGGCAGAAAAAATGAAAGGCAGTCCGAGAGGGGTAGCTGTAGGGCACTGATATTTTTACACATTGTATTTTCCTGATACAATGAAAGTACATCTTTTAGAATAAATTTGGGATCATTAAAATCTTCAAAGTTTCTGAGCTCACACAGTGGTTGTATTACACAGGTTTCTTGTTGTCACTGATAAAATATTTTATTCCTTACATCTACCATGGTGGGATTCTGAACATATTTTCATGGAAAGGTTTGCCAGCCTTGAAATGCTGAAAAATATTGTTCCGTGTAAAGCACATGAGCGGCAATGGGGCATTTGAAAGTGTTTTGTGTGAGATGTTCTACGATGAGTCTTAAGGAAAAGTGAGTTTGAAAAAAAAATCTCCAGGGTCCTGGTGAAAAACCAGCAGATCATGAGCCTCCGACAGGCAGAACTGAACCTGGGCATGAGGGTCTACTGCAGGGGTTCTGAATCTGGGGTCCATGGACTCCCAAAGGGTGCATGAAGCCCTGTCAGGGGGTACGTGATGTTCACCTATGTTCAAGTATAGGTAATGTATTGAATTTAGTTATAAAAAATATTATCACCCAGCGGGATAGGTGATGTGTTTAGCTGAGACCAAGGGGTATGTGGACGGAAAAAGGTTCAGAACCGCTACTGCTTGAGCAAAACAACAGCTGGGTCCCCGCTGAGGCTCTAGAGCGAACTCATTCTCGCTCACTCACAGTAGGTGGTGTCGGTGCCACTAGCTGGGACAATGAACCACACCCAGCAGGTGCGGGGGTCACCCTGTGACCTAACAGGCTGACTGATTTCTTGGCTGTTAAATCAGGGGAATAGTTACTAGGAGAAGAGGTGTCCTTTCTCCCCTGTATTTGGCACATGCGGAAATCCCCACGTCCCGTTTTGTGGTGCCCATCTGAAAAAAGCTACTGAGAAATTAAGGCGTGTTCAGAAACGAGCCACAAGAACAGCGGAAGCTCTGGGAAGTTTCCTTGCAGTAACAGTCTCCATACTCTCCTCTTAGCAAAGAGAAGCCGGCTGGGTAATTTAATCCTGGCCTGTAGGTACCTACCCGGGGAACACAGAGCTGGGTCCAGCAGACCGAAATGTCACGCGATGAAATGGCTGGAAGTGGAAGCTAGAAAAACAGAGATTGCAGCAAAGGTTCCCAGTTTGGATACTGAGGGGAGTGAGCCATCCGAATAACCCGCCCAGTCCTGTGGGGGATTCTCCTTCTCTGCTGAGATTTAAATCAAGGCTGGACGTGTTTCTGGGGTAGAGGTGGGCAAGTATTGGCCTGTGGCTGGGTTCCGTCTCTGAGGGTTAACCCCTGTAGGCCCCGGCCCCACCATATCTACCTGCACCTCCTCAGGTATGGGGAACACAGCATCCCTTGGCCACGGATCGCTGTTCCTGGCCACTGGGAGCTACGATCTCCAGGACCAGGGGAGGTGCAGGTAAATATGGCGGCGGCAGCAGGGGCTGACCCTGGTGAAATGGCCCAGTTTTAGTCCCCACCCCTGCAGTAGATGATCATTCATGATTTCACAGACCATCCATAACTGCACAATTTCGATGTTTTTCTTCTTCCCTCATTTGAAACTGTTTCCTAGCCCCTCATGTTTTATTGCCCTCTCGGCACCTTTTCCATACTTAGTATAGATTTTTTGGGATAGGACAACCACACCTGCTTGCACATTCAAGGTGATGTACATACAATAATTAAGCCTAGTTTGGTTATACTTCACCCCTATGCTACCTACAGAACCAGGCAGGAGGTAGTGGTTCCTTTGAATGCTGGGTATGGTGAAGGGCCAGTATTTCTAGTTACATCAAAAGCAAAACCTGTGGGTCATTCCTGCTTATTCCCTCCCATCAATTCTTCTTACTAAACCCAATTTATAGCAAAGCAAGACTTGGTGATTCTAGTCATATCTACCAATCAACTGCATATCGTGTACGATACCTATTATGCCAATATTTAGGATACATTTTGCTGTGCCAGAATATGCAAAAGGGCTTAATTAATAGTTTTTTGGATATCTCTGGAATTTTTCTTATAAAAATGGGTTGCACTAGGACGAGGTTGTTTCTGGTCCAATTGCCCTGGTCTCACTGTCCTGTACAAGTTATGCAAGATTGGGCAGCACTCCTGACTCTCCCCCACCCTCTTTGGCCTTATTTGTATGTGTCCATGAGTCTCCCAGAGCTGAGTCAGACCTAGGCTTTGCTTTGTGAGAGATCCAAGGACCAGATAAGGCCTGGCACTGGAGACATTTTTGTTCTGGTTAAGGAAGGGCCGTCCAGGCTCTTTTACATGTATCCTGCTGCTTTCTATCCAAAGGAGGAGAACCGGGGGCCAGGCCAAAGGAAAGCTCCTCACCCGGCCCTTACAAGTCCCAGACCTACTTGCTTGGCTGGTTTCTCTGCTGGAGCTCCCTGTCAAATATTCCCCTCCTGGCCGATCTCCCCCTCCCTTTTTCAGCTTTTAGCCACCAGGCAGTGATGGGAGTGACTGTCTGAACCAGCGTCTGTCACATCTGTCAGGGAGTCTGTACCCCCCCTGTCCAAGTCCAGCACCACAGGCTGCCATATTGCAATGAATGCTAGTTATTGCTCCCAGTGACCCTGTTTCTGTCCCACAGACACACCCCATGGCAAGCCAGGAACAGAGAAACCAAACGTCTGTGTCAGAATTTATCCTCTTGGGATTCGGGGATCTTCCTGGCCTGCAGGGTCCTCTCTTCCTGCTCTTTCTCATGATCTACCTGGTGACCATGGCTGGAAACATCGTTGTCATAGTGTTGGTTGTGGCTGATCGACACCTCCGCAACCCCACGTACTTCTTCCTGGGCAACTTGCCCTGCTTGGAGATCTGCTACAGCTCCACCCTCCTGCTCCAGCTGCTGGCCGGGCTCCTGACTGGGGACTGGACAATTTCCTTCACTGGGTGTCTCACACAATTTTACTTCTTTGGTGCTCTGGGAGCCTCAGAATGCCTCCTCCTATCAGTGATGTCCTACGACCGGTATCTAGCCATATGCAACCCGCTACACTACGCAGCCCGGATGAGTGGCAGGTCTTGCCTCCAGCTTGCCTTGGGATCTTGGATAGGCGGCTTCATTGCTTGTGGTATAACCACAGCGCCAATGTCCCAGTTAACCTTCTGTGGCCCCAATGTTATCGACCATTTCTTCTGTGACTTTATTCCCCTTGAAAAACTCTCCTGCAATGACCCTCTGCTGATGGACACATTGGTATTCACAGTCGCCTTGATTGTCTTACTAGTCCCCTTCATGCTCACCTTGGGGTCCTACATCTGCATCATCAGCACCATCCTCAGAATCCGCTCTACGATTGGGAGGCAAAAGGCCTTTTCCACCTGCTCCTCCCACCTCATTGCGGTCAGCATTTACTATGGAACTCTCCTAACTGTCTACATGTTCCCGACCACCGACCTCCTGAGCGACTTCAAGAAAGTTCTCTCGGTCTCCTACACCATCCTGATGCCCCTGGTCAATCCACTCATCTACGCCCTGAGAAACAGAGAGGTCCAAGAGGCCCTGTGCAAAGCTTGCAGAGAATTAAGAACATAAGAACACCCACACTGGATCAGACCGAATGTCCATCAAGCCCAGTATCCTGTCTGCAAAAAGTGGCCAGTGCCAGGTGCCCCAGAGGGAGAGTACACAAGAGGTAATCCTCACTGATCCTTCCCCTCTCACCCATTTCCAGACAAACAGAGACTAGGAACGCCATTCCTACCCATTCTGGCTAATAGCCATTCATGGACCTAACCTCCCTGAATCTCGCTAGCTCTTTTTGGAACCCTATTAAAGTCCTGGCCTTCACCACATCCGCTAGCAAGGAGTTCCAGAGGTTGACTGTGTGCTGAATCAAGAAAAACTTACTTTTTTTTGTTTTAATCTGCTGCCTATTGATTTCATTTGGTGACCCCTAATTCTTATATTTTGGGAATAAGTAAATAACTTTTCTTTATTCGCTTTTTCCACAGCAGTCATGATTTTATCGACCTCTATCATATCTCCCTTAGTCTCCTCTTTTCTAAGCTGAAAAGTCCAAGTCTTTTTAATCTCTTCTCATATGGGACCTATTCCAAACCCCTCCTCAGTTGTGTTGCCCTTTTCTTTACCTTTCCTAATGCTAATAGATCTTTTTTGAGATGAGGAGACTACATCTGTGTCTAGTACTCAGTTAAGGGTTCTAAGATTCTGGCCCATCGCGTTGCGTAGGTGAAAATGGAATAGCTGCAGCAGAGGCTGGGTTAGGGAAACCCGAGGACACCGCCCGCTATTACTGTGCCGCGCACACAGCGACACAAAACTTAGCAGAGATTCTACGAGAACCCAGCCTGCACCTCCGCCTTGAGCCGCCTGGGGGCAGCAGTGACCGTGCAGCAGTGTCCTTGCAGCTGAGCGGTCTGTAGCCCGCAGACACCGCCCTGTATCGTTGCGCCAGATACACACAGTGAGAGGGAACCTACGGAAGCCTGGACTGAAACTAACCGCGCGGAGAACCGGTCTGGCGTTACCAGCCCCAGGGAGGAGCAGCCACCAGCCCAGCGTCCCTCTCCCGCGTGAGGTGTTCGCTTCGCCATGCTGGGAGCGGGACCCATAGACTCGAACACTGGAACTGGAAGGGCCCTGCAAAGACCATCGTCTCCAGTCCCCTGCCCTCACGGCAGGACCAAGCACCGTCTAGAACCGCGGCGTCCAACGCATTCTGAACTTGCGACCTAGCCACATTCAAGCAGACAAAGAGAGATTAGAGGTGAGCCTTGTTGCACACTACGGATCTAGGTACACTTAAAAGTAGACACTGTCCCTGAGACTTTAGGAGGATTTGAAGTGCCTTTTGGCTTAGAAGACCAATACACTGACCCTTGAGCTACTGCTATAACCCGCACTTCCTCTATCATTTCTCTGACAAGTGACTGGAACGCCATTCCCTGCCCAGAGCTGCAACCATAGGAGTGACCACGTTGGGTCAGACCGAGGTCCTTCTAGCCCACAGTCCTGTTTGCCGACAGCGGCCAACGTCAGGTGCTTCAGGAGGAATGAACCCAATAGGGAATTAGCAAGTGGTCCACCCCGCTTGCCAGATACTTTGCAATCGATGGGCAGGGGCACATCTCTGTGTCCAGGTCGGTGCCCAGAGAACGTTTCCTGCCAAATGTCGGTTCCAGGTGCGCTCGGGCGTCTGCATAATTCCGGGGGAGCCGAGCAGCGCAGGGAACGGGGAAGGCTCCGTCCCATATCGGGCCTGGCTCCGGGATTGATTCCGCCCCTTGGTATCTAGGTGGCTTAGGGAGGCGGAGAACGCTGGATTTTCCAAAGTGAATTAGGCCTGGAATCTCAAAGATGCCTGAGAGAGCCAGGCGCTGCCCCGCTGCTCCGTCCCACCACGTCCCCCGCGGAGATTTCAGTCCCAAAGGAGGAGGAACTAGTGATTTCAGGAGCAGAAATGCCACATGGGTTGGAAAACGCTTCTGGCAGCAAAGCGCCGTCAAACACCGCCCTTCCCCGGGCTGATACTGCCCGGCGTGTGAGCCGGGGCCATTGCTCCCAGGGGCCTGGCTGAGCAGACACTGACTGGGGGTCGAAGGGGAGGGGAGCAGGGACAGTCCCAGACTCGCTGACCCCTTACTCCTGAAGACTGATCACTTATTCCTACCTCCGCCCGGACAAAAACCCGCCTGAGGCTGCGGGGGGAGAAATTCTCTGGCAGGGGACGCTGGTGAGTATCTGTCCGCACGGGGCAGGCGTTGGGAGCGTCGCAGAGAAAGGGGCCGGGGTAGAAATGTGGGTTCCCCTAGTGAGGGGGAGTGTGACGGGGACAACGCAGGTGCCTCGCTGCGGCTGCGCATCCCAGTCCGGGTGAGCGGCCAGAAATGGGCCGGCGGCCTCGGCCACTCACCGCATCGAACTCACTGAGCGCAGCGGGAAGCGATCGGGGGGAAGTTACAGACACGGTGCGAACTGGGGCTCGCGTGTCCTAAGCAGCGTAAAGGAGGAAGAATCGCACTAAACCACCCCGAGCCCCCAGGCCTGGAGCTGGAAATCCCGCCGAACCTGACCCGAGAGGAGAAATGTTCGCACCTCCGGGCTCACAACAAACACGGATCCCCCCCTCCCGCCCCCCCCCCAAGTGAGCCGAAACCCACTAACGCCAGTGAAAATATTTCCCTTCATCACAACCGATCCCCAGGAACCCCTAGACATTCATGACGAGCTAAGTGACGTCATTTCTCGGTGTCTCCCCAGAGCTGTGAGAGCCCATCAGGATCCCCCGCGCTGTGCCAGGCGCTGCACAAACACACAGGGAGGGGGACGGAGACTCCTGCCGGAGACTCCATGGCAGTGACTCGGCTCGTTAAGGGAAGGCGTTTGTGTCTCTGATAAGGAGGGGAATATGCAAATGGCGGTGACCGGTGCCTGCTTAAAACGGTGTCTCTCTCTCCCTAGGCTGCACCCGGAGAGACACCCCGCAGCCCTCGGTGTCTGTGCAGTTACCAGCCAGCTCTTCCCCCCAGCAACTGAAACATGAAATTTTGGGTCTATTTAGTGTTCGTGGTGGCAGCTTTGCCAGGTATTTTCTAGCTAAATACGCTGGAGAGAAGGACGGAGATTTTGTTTTGCATATTTGATATTAATGCTTCTGTCGCGCCTTTGTTCCCAGGTGCCCGGTCCCAGGTGCAGCTGGTGGAGTCCGGAGGGGATGTGAAGAAGCCCGGAGACTCTCTGCGCCTCTCCTGCAAAGCCTCCGGCTTCACCTTCAGCGATTACTACATGCACTGGGTTAGGCAGGCTCCGGGGAAGGGGCTGGAGTGGCTCGCTTATATCGGTGGTAGCGGGGGTGATATACAGTACCTTGATGCCGTGAAAGGCCGATTCACCATCTCCAGGGACAATTCCAACAACCTGCTGCACCTGCAAATGACCGGCCTGAAACCCGAGGACACCGCCCGCTATTATTGTGCGAGAGACACAGTGACACGAAACCTATTGACGCTCCTACAAAATCCCAGGCTGCAGAACCCGCAGCCGCCTCACAGGAATTGACTGTAGCTTATCGGAGCTCGGCTGCTGGGTAAAGGAGGCAGTGGTCGTGACAAGGAGCTGCTGTGCGCTGGGACATGGCTGAGCTTGTGTAGGTCTGGCCCCACTGTGGGGAGTGCAGCCTGCGGGACCTGACTCCGAGCCGTTCGGAGTACGCGGTTCTAAAGGGGGATCGGTCGCTCCAGGTCTTTTTACCCTTCTTAATCCGGCCCTGGCTGTCGAACCCGGTAGGGAAAGTTCCACGCTGCGTGCCTGTTCTCATGTCCTTATGTCATACGGTGTGTGACAGACAGACACAGTCAGACCCTTCCCTTCAGCGATTTCTCAGCTGCCCATTGGCCGGCGGGCAGAGCAAACAGCAGCGGGACATTCTGTGTCCAGCCGGCCTCGAACTCCCCTGCCAGGTGTGACGTAGTGGGGGTATCTGGCTAGTTCCTATGCTGGCTCTGTGGTAATCCCCAATGGCTGCCATCGGTACCACAGCCCAGAAGGATGAGTCATTATGCAAGAGGGTCTCTCAACCTGTCTGACCAGCTACCCCCCAGGGAGAGAGACAAAGGAAGGGGGAATGCTGCCCTGGCTGGGGGCAGGGCTGGAAGAGTTAGTTTAGTTTCTGTCTGGGATCATGGAGGAACCAGCCTAAGCCAGGGGCTGGGATTTAGGCCCAGTCTCCCCATCTCAAGGGGGCTGAGGCATCCTAGACCTGCCCTGTAACCAGATTACATCGGTGCTGTGCTGTGCTGTATCCTGGAGAAGGAATAAACTCCCTCCATTCTACGGGCTGGTGGAGTCTGTTCGTGCCATTACGGGGGTGCAGGAGTCAGGGGACCCCAACGCGTCGTCACACCAGGCAACAGAACAGAGCGACTCTGTGTCACACCCTACCCGGATATCCCTGTTCTATTGGTTCCGCCCCCGGCCCATTTCCTTGCAGCTCATCACAAACCACCTTACTGCTGTACGGCAGGTGACTGTGTGTGTCCATTGGCTGCGCCGTGCAATGGCTGGGAGGGGCTCCAAGGGGAAGACACCCCGCCTCGCCTCCGCGAGCAAGAGCAGCAACTCTAACATTAGGAAAACTAGGACTGAGAGACAAAGTTCTGTATTACTGTCGGGGTGGCCGAGTAGTCTAAGGCACCAGCCTGAAGACTTTATCTTTCCCTCAAGTGGGTGCTCTGGTTTTCATAAGGAGACGTGGGTTCAACCCCCCCCCCACACACACACACACACACACACTGCTCCAAAGCTGTTAAGCAAAAAAAAAAAAAAAAAAAGAGAGAGAGAGGGGGTAGGAGCAAAAACGTTGTTTGGGACTGCACACTAATCACCAATGCACACACCCCCACTCCCCCTGTCTCAGACCCAGACCCTCCTAGCACCTCCCCATCCCAGTGCACCCCCCACTGCCTCAGACTGAGGCCCACCTAGCGCTCCCCATCCCAGTGCACTCCCCTCTCCCCCTGAGGCAGGCATTCTCAGCATCAGGAGCCCCACTCCAATCAAATCTCCCTCCTGCAGAGCCAGGCACAGAGGAAGAATCTTACTTTTCAAAGGGGCTGCTCCTGCCGCCCAGCCCAACTGCCTCATCTCGCAGTTTGTAGGGGAGGCATCAGGTGGCCAGCTGTCAGTCTCTGCTGGTCAGGTGGGCCAGAGCAGCACGTGCTCCACTCCCACCCAGCCCAGCACCCCTAGCATGGAGCCCGGCAACTGCCTCCTCCTGCCCCCTTCACTAGACTCTGCGGCGCTCCTCAATCCCCTGCCCCCCTCCCCAGACACGGCAGGGAAAAATTGACCCGATGGAGCCCACAAACACTGAACTATCTGGAGATGCCAGGGAGATGCACATGCAAGAAAAAAATGGATCCAGCTGTGACCCCCCCTGTAAGTTGCTCACAACCCTGACTCACAGTTTGAGAAATACTGCCTCAGGGTATGTCTACACTACAGTGTTATTTCGAAATATCTATTTCAAAATAGTTAATTTGAAATAAGTTATTTCAAAATAACACATCTACACACAAAATGCATTTCGAAATAGCATGTCCACACTGAGTGGATGCTGAATTGCATTTAAGGCCAGCCAGAGCCAGGTACAGCAGGGCATCAGGTCAGGACTTACTTTGTGTGGCTGCTGCCTGAGGCTATCTGAGGCCTGTGCTTAAAGGGACCCTCCATGGACAGGCGATTCTCAGGCTTCCCTGCTTGCTTGCCTACCTCAATGAGGGACAGCAAAGCATTTTGTCTCTTCATGCTCTGGTTGCCCTCACTCAGGACACCACAGTCTGCAACATGGAGCCAGAACTGCCCCTGGGCACTCTGATGCTACTCATGGACTTATTGCTGTGAGCCTGGCTGCACTTTCTGCAGGCTGCCATCTGGGAGGTCTGTGACGTAGTGGGGGTATCTGGCTAGTTCCTATGCTGGCTCTGTGGTAACCCCCACTGGCTGACCCTAACCACAGCCCAGCGGCCCATTATGCAAAGAGGGTCTCTCAACCTGTCTGACCAGCTACCCCAGGAGAGAAACAAAGGAAGGGGGAATGCTGCCCGGGCTGGGGGGCAGGGCTGGAAGAAAGTTAGTTAGTTTCTGTCTGGGATCATGGAGGAACCAGCCTAAGCCAGGGGCTGGGATTTAGGGGTGTGACGTAGTGGGGGTATCTGGCTAGTTCCTATGCTGGCTCTGTGGTAATCCCCAATGGCTGCCATCGGTACCACAGCCCAGAAGGATGAGTCATTATGCAAAGAGGGTCTCTCAACCTGTCTGACCAGCTACCCCCAAGGGAGAGAGACAAAGGAAGGGGGAATGCTGCCCGGGCTGGGGGCAGGGCTGGAAGAGAGTTAGTTTAGTTGCTGTCTGGGATCATGGAGGAACCAGCCTAAGCCAGGGGCTGGGATTTAGGGCCCAGTCTCCCCCATCTCAAGGGGGGCTGAGGCATCCTAGGCCTGCCCTGTAACCAGATGACATCTGTGCTGTGCTGGGCTGTATCCTGGAGAAGGAATAAACTCCCTCCATTCTACGGGCTGGTGGAGTCTGTTCGTGCCATTACGGGGGTGCAGGAGTCAGGGGACCCCAACGCGTCGTCACACTGGTGTCAGGGGTGGGATTCACTGCACCCCGTGGATGGAGCATCCAGCGGCAAGTGACAAGGCGCAGTAGAAGCAAGAGCCGTGGAACCAGGCGTGCTGGAAACAGAGCGAAGCGGTTCCTGAGAATCGTGGGGCGCAGCAGCACTAGACTGGTGAGTCTGCACCGAGGACCAGCGGGGAGATGGCCTACACCAACTCCTGAAGGCAGAGCTGGTGAAGCTGTGCAGAGAGGGGCTTGCCTGTGCGGAGCGCAACCAAGGCCCAGCTGATTGCCCGGCTGGAAGAGAATGACCAGCCACAGGGCTGGGATCCTGTCCCCGTGGGGAGCAGCCAGACCCCACTGGGAGCGTGTCAGGCTCAGAGAGGGGCGGAGTGCTGGAGGCCGCCGAAGAGACCGGACTGCCTCCCAGGAAGCCCTGCAAGCCGTAGTCCGGCTAGGGCAGGGGCCAGCCCAGTGGAGCTGCGGCGGCTAGAAATCCAGCTGCAGATGAAGGAATTGGAAGTCCAGGACCGTGAGAGCAGCGGCAGCATGAGCTGGCCATGGCAGAGCGGAGAAGCGGCGGGGCCCCGGATGCGCCGAGTGCGGACGGGCCCCAAGGGCCCAGGGCGGCCAGACGCTTGGAGAAGCTCGTGGTGGCCCAATTGAAGGACATGGGCGATGTAGATGGGTTCCTCAGCTCCTTTGAGAGGGCCTGTGGACTGCAACGGGTCCCCCCAGCTGACTGGCTTCAGGAGCTCATCCCCGCACTGAACCAGGAAGCTGCCGGGGTGCTCAATCAGCTGGAGGACCTACAGCCAGGGGATTACAACCGAGTCAAGGAGGCCCTGCTGCACAAGTTCGGGCTGACCCCCGAGATGTACAGGAAGAAGTTCCGGGAGGTGCAGAAGGAGCCACGGGAGACCTATGTGGACCTGGCCTCCCGCCTGGCGCAACACTGCCGCAAGTGGGTGTCTGGAGTCGGAGCCCAGACCGCAGAGGAACTGCTCAAGCTGTTCATGATGGAGCAGTTCTATGAAGCATGCCCACCCAGATTGAGGCTGTGGCTCAAGGACCGAAGACCAGAGACCCCCCAGGAGGCTGGGAGACTGGCAGATGAGTTCACGGAGAGCCGGTCCGGGTGTGAACGGGAGTCCCGGAGAGAAAGGGAATCGCACAGAGACCGGATGTCGGCTGAGCGACGGAGGGAGTCAACTACGAGGCGAGCCCAAGGAACAGGACGTCTGTGCCCCAGAGAACCAGCCAGGGCCTGGACAGAGACAGCCCAAAGCCTAACTTGCCATCGCTGTGGGCAAAAAGGCCACAAGAGGGCTCAGTGCACCAGGTCCCATGACCTGGGACTTTCCAGGGTTAACTGGCTGGGGCTGGAGGAAGGGCAGGCTGCCCCAGAGGCAGGGGCTGGCAGGCAAACCTCAGCTCAGAGTGGGGGGAAGGATGCTCAGTGCACCCCCCCTGGGAGGTCTAACCCTCGGGAGGCGGATTTCTCCGTGTACCGGGTGGGGGCAGGACGGCCCCTGCGGAGCGAGTGCCTCATACCCCTGGAGGTGGATGGTAGGAAGGTGACGGGTTTCTGGGACACGGGGGCGGAGGTGACGCTGGCCCGATCTGACATAGTGGCCCCAGACCGGATACTACCCCACACGCAGCTGACCCTGAAGGGCAGAGACGGGTCCCCGTTTAAGGTGCCTGTAGCCAGGGTGCATCTGAAATGGGGGGCCAAGGAAGGTCTCAAGAAAGTGGGGTGCACCCGCACTTGCCCACGGAGGTGCTAATGGGGAATGACCTAGAGGAGTGGCCCCAGGAATCCCAGCGGGCTCTAGTCACCGCCCGTCAGAGCCAGAGCCAGCGAGGGCTGGCAACCTGGATCCAGGAAGGACTCCTGGCAGGGTCCCCAGGGTCCCATCACCATGGACACGGGGTCCAGCCAAGCGGGAACCCCGGACCTAGGCAAAGGTGGGGAACAGGTCCCGATCCCTGCCCCAGCGGCTGAATTCCAGGCTGAGGTGCAGGCAGACCCCTCCTTGCAGAGGCTGAGGGACGAGGCTGGCCTCCGTACAGTTCAGCCCCTGGGGAGAGGAGGCCAGGAGAGATTCCTGTGGGAGCGGGGATTCCTGTTCCGGGAATGGCTTCCCCCCAGGAAGGTGAGGGCATGGGGGGTCCAGCGGCAGCTGGTCGTCCCCAAAAGTATCACCTCAAGCTGCTGTATTTGGCCCATAATGTCCCCTTTGCGGGCCACCGGGGGATCCGGAGCACCCGGCTGAGGCTGCTCCAACACTTCTACTGGCCGGGGAATATTCGCAGCCGTGCAGCGGTACTGCCGGTCCTGCGACTCCTGCCAGAGGGGCGGGAAGGCCCAAGACAGGAGGAAAGCTGCTCAGGGGCCCCTACCCTGTATAGAGGAGCCGCTGGGCTTGCTGAGAGTGTTATGGGAGGGGAAGACCTCCCGGGATGGAGCGTCAGGGGTGGAGGCCGCCCTGGCTGTCCAGAGAAGGCTCGCTGGGCTCATGGCCCCGGCCCGAGAGACCCTGGCCAGAGATCAAGGCCAGCGGAAGGATGGGTGCGACCACAGAGGACAGGCCTGTGTCAGTCGCCCTGGAGCGATGCAGCGAGTGGACAGAGGGAAGCCAGTTATTGTGGGGCCTCGCCGCGCCGGCCCGAGTCGGGAGCACCCATGTCCCCAGGGCGGGTTCCCACGCAGAGGACCCGAACTTCCCTAGGTCACGAGCGGAGTGACCCTGCTCAGTTCGCTCTCGGAGGGGGGAGAACTGTGACGTAGTGGGGGTATCTGGCTAGTTCCTATGCTGGCTCTGTGGTAATCCCCAATGGCTGCCATCGGTACCACAGCCCAGAAGGATGAGTCATTATGCAAAGAGGGTCTCTCAACCTGTCTGACCAGCTACCCCCAAGGGAGAGAGACAAAGGAAGGGGGAATGCTGCCCGGGCTGGGGGGCAGGGCTGGAAGAGAGTTAGTTTAGTTGCTGTCTGGGATCATGGAGGAACCAGCCTAAGCCAGGGGCTGGGATTTAGGGCCCAGTCTCCCCCATCTCAAGGGGGGCTGAGGCATCCTAGGCCTGCCCTGTAACCAGATGACATCTGTGCTGTGCTGGGCTGTATCCTGGAGAAGGAATAAACTCCCTCCATTCTACGGGCTGGTGGAGTCTGTTCGTGCCATTACGGGGGTGCAGGAGTCAGGGGACCCCAACGCGTCGTCACAAGGGGCCCAGTCTCCCCCATCTCAAGGGGGGCTGAGGCATCCTAGACCTGCCCTGTAACCAGATTACATCGGTGCTGTGCTGTGCTGTGCTGTATCCTGGAGAAGGAATAAACTCCTCCATTCTACGGGCTGGTGGAGTCTGTTCGTGCACATTACGGGGTGCAGGAGTCAGGGACCCCAACGCGTCACACTGGTGTCAGGGTGGGATGCACTGCACCCCGTGGATGGAGCATCCAGCGCAGCGACTAGGCGCAGTAGAAGCAAGAGCCATGGAACCAGGCGTGCTGGAAACAGAGCAAAGCGGTTCCTGAGAATCATGGGCGCAGCAGCACTAGACTGGTGAGTCTGCACCGAGGGGACCAGCGGGAGATGGCCTATACCCAACTGCTGAAGGCAGAGCTGGTGAAGCTGTGCAGAGAGAGGGGCTTGCCTGTGCGGAGCGCAACCAAGGCCCAGCTGATTGCCCGGCTGGAAGAGAATGACCAGCCACAGGGCTGGGATCCTGTCCCCGTGGGGAACAGCCAGACCCCACTGGGAGCGTGTCAGGCTCGGAGGGGGCGGAGTGCTGGAGGCCGCCGAAGAGACCGGACTGCCTCCCAGGAAGCCCTGCAAGCCGTGAGTCCGGCTAGGGCAGGGGCCAGCCCAGTGGAGCTGCGGCGGCTAGAAATCCAGCTGCAGATGAAGGAATTGGAAGTCCAGGACAGAGAGCAGCGGCAGCATGAGCTGGCCATGGCAGAGCGGAGAAGCGCAGGGCCCCGGATGCGCCGAGTGCGGACGGGCCCCAAGGGCCCAGGGCGGCCAGACGCTTGGAGAAGCTCGTGGTGGCCCAATTGAAGGACATGGGCGATGTAGATGGGTTCCTCAGCTCCTTTGAGAGGGCCTGTGGACTGCAACGGGTCCCCAGCTGACTGGCTTCAGGAGCTCATCCTCACACTGAACCAGGAAGCTGCCGGGTGCTCAATCAGCTGGAGGACCTACAGCCAGGGATTACAACCGAGTCAAGGACGCCCTGCTGCACAAGTTCGGGCTGACCCCCGAGATGTACAGGAAGAACTTCCGGGAGTTGCAGAAGGGGCCACGGGAGACCTATGTGGACCTGGCCTCCCGCCTGGCGCAATACTGCCGCAAGTGGGTGTCTGGAGGCGGAGCCCAGACTGCAGAGGGGCTGCTCAAGCTGTTCATGATGGAGCAGTTCTATGAAGCATGCTGTGATGACGCGTTGGGGTCCCCTGACTCCTGCACCCCCGTAATGGCACGAACAGACTCCACCGGCCCGTAGAATAGAGGGAGTTTATTGCTTCTCCAGGATACAGCACAGCACAGATGTCATCTGGTTACAGGGCAGGCCTAGGATGCCTCAGCCCCCCTGGAGATGGGGGAGACTGGGCCCTAAATCCCAGCCCCTGGCTTAGGCTGGTTCCTCCATGATCCCAGACAGAAAACTAAACTCACTCTTCCAGCCCTGCCCACAGCCAGGGCAGCATTCCCCCTTCCTTTGTCTCTCTCCCTGGGGGTTAGCTGGTCAGACAGGTTGAGAGACCCTCTTTGCATAATGACTCATCCTTCTGGGCTGTGGTACCGATGGCAGCCATTGGGGATTACCACAGAGCCAGCATAGGAACTAGCCAGATACCCCCACTACGTCACACATGCACACCCAGTCTGAGGCTGTGGCTCAAGGACCGAAGACCAGAGACCCCCCAGGAGGCCGGGAGACTGGCAGATGAGTTCACGGAGAGCCGGTCCGGGTGTGAACGGGAGTCCCGGACAGAAAGGGAATCGCGCAGAGACCGGATCTCGGCTGAGCGACGGAGGGAGTCAACTACGAGGCGAGCCCAAGGAACAGGACGTCTGTGCCCCAGAGAACCAGCCAGGGCCTGGACAGAGACAGCCCAAAGCCTAACTTGCCATCGCTGTGGGCAAAAAGGCCACAAGAGGGCTCAGTGCACCAGGTCCCATGACCTGGGACTTTCCAGGGTTAACTGGCTGGGGCTGGAGGAAGGGCAGGCTGCCCCAGAGGCAGGGGCTGGCAGGCAAACCTCAGCTCAGAGTGGGGGGAAGGATGCTCAGTGCACCTCCCCTGGGAGGTCTGACCCTCGGGAGGCGGATTTCTCCATGTACCGGGTGGGGGCAGGACGGCCCCTGCGGAGCGAGTGCCTCGTACCCCTGGAGGTGGATGGTAGGAAGGTGACGGGTTTCTGGGACACGGGGGCGGAGGTGACGCTGGCCCGACCTGACATAGTGGCCCCAGACCGGATACTACCCCACACGCAGCTGACCCTGAAGGGCATAGACGGGTCCCCGTTTAAGGTGCCTGTAGCCAGGGTGCGTCTGAAATGGGGGGCCAAGGAAGGTCTCAAGGAAGTGGGGGTGCACCCACACTTGCCCACCGAGGTGCTGATGGGGAATGACCTAGAGGAGTGGCCCCATGAAACCCAGCGGGCTCTAGTCACTGCCCAGAGCCAGAGCCAGCGAGGGGCTGGCAACCTGGATCCAGGGAAGGACTCCTGGCAGGGTCCTCAGGGTCCCATCACTGGACACGGGTCCAGCCAAGCTGGGACCCCGGACTCAGGCAATGGCGGGGAACAGGTCCTGATCCCTGCCCCAGCGGCTGAATTCCAGGCTGAGGTGCAGGCAGACCCCTCCTTGCAGAGGCTGAGGGACCAGGCTGGCCTCCGTGCAGCTCAGCCCCTGGGGAGAGGAGGCCAGGAGAGATTCCTGTGGGAGCGGGGATTCCTGTTCCGGGAATGGCTTCCCCCCAGGAAGGTGAGGGCATGGGGGGTCCAGCGGCAGCTGGTCGTCCCCCAAAAGTATCACCTCAAGCTGCTGTATTTGGCCCATAACGCCCCTTTGCGGGCCACCGGGGATCCGGAGCACCCGGCTGAGGCTGCTCCAACACTTCTACTGGCCGGGAATATTCGCAGCCGTGCAGCGGTACGGCCGGTCCTGCGACTCCTGCCAGAGGGGCGGGAAGGCCCAAGACGGGAGGAAAGCTGCTCAGGGGCCCCTACCCTGTATGGAGGAGCCTCTGGGCTTGCGGAGAGAGTTATGGGAGGGGAAGACCCCCTGGATGGAGCGTCGGGGGTGGAGGCCGCCCTGGCTGTCCAGAGAAGGCTCGCTGAGCTCATGGCCCCGGCCCGAGAGACCCTGGCCAGAGATCAAGGCCAGCGGAAGGGTGGGTGCGACCACAGAGGACAGGCCTGTGCCAGTCGCCCTGGAGCGGTGCAGCGAGTGGACAGAGGAAGCCAATTCATGTGGGGCCTCGCCGCGCCGGCCCGAGTCAAGGGGAGCACCCATGTCCCCAGGGCGGGTTCCCATGCAGAGGACCCGAACTTCCCTAGGTCACGAGCGGAGTGACCCTGCTCAGTTCGCTCTCGGAGGGGGGAGAACTGTGACGTAGTGGGGGTATCTGGCTAGTTCCTATGCTGGCTCTGTGGTAACCCCCACTGGCTGACCCTAACCACAGCCCAGCGGCCCATTATGCAAAGAGGGTCTCTCAACCTGTCTGACCAGCTACCCCACAGGGAGAGAAACAAAGGAAGGGGGAATGCTGCCCGGGCTGGGGGGCAGGGCTGGAAGAAAGTTAGTTAGTTTCTGTCTGGGATCATGGAGGAACCAGCCTAAGCCAGGGGCTGGGATTTAGGGGCCCAGTCTCCCCCATCTCAAGGGGGGCTGAGGCATCCTAGACCTGCCCTGTAACCAGATTACATCGGTGCTGTGCTGTGCTGTGCTGTATCCTGGAGAAGGAATAAACTCCCTCCATTCTACGGGCTGGTGGAGTCTGTTCGTGCCATTACGGGGGTGCAGGAGTCAGGGGACCCCAACGCGTCGTCACAAGGTCCATTGGGAGTCTGTCAATATCCAGAAAGCCCTGCTGGAGAGCTTCCACCCTGAGGAGCACTGAGAGCCCCCTGGTCTGCTCCACTGAGTGCTTGTGCCTCATTCCTCCCTCACGCCCCCCTTCCTGATGTCAAATAAAGTACACATATTTTCATGAACACAAACTCTCTTTATTTAACAAAACTGGGGAGGTGAACTCTGGTGAGACTGGGGGAAGGGGGCAGGAAAGGAGAAAGGGTGGGAGAGGGGAGGGGGAAACCGGGGACAGGGCCAGCTTTAGGAAGTGTGGGGCCCAATTCAAACAGTTTCGACAGGGCCCTGACAGCCGGATTTTTTGTTGAGGGGGGGAAAAAACCCCAAAACACCGCACACAAAAAAAGAGTCACAGTCCCTTTGAATCCCCAGCTACAGGGCAGAGTCATGTCCTGCCTTCCCGACCCCCACCCAGCTCTGCCAGGCACCCAGGTGCTGCCGTTTTCTCTGGGCTTTGCACAGGTCATGTAAGGGAGGGGCACAACACCTCCCCCATAAGGGCCAATGAGACTAAATGTCTGAGCTAATAAACGACTGTGCCCCACGCTATACAAAGCTATACACACTGGGCTTTAGGATGTGAGGGTTCAGGAATTTGGGTTGGGGTATGTGAGGGGCTCAGGGCAGGGGGTTCCAGTGTATGATAGGCTCAGATGTAGGGTCTGGGGGAAAGGGGAGAGCAGGAGTGTTATGATGCTGTGGCCAGATGGGGGCTTGGCCCCAATTGGGGGTTTGTCAGCCAGGCTTCATTTTTAAATAAAATACTATGTCAAACACAAAAAGTTTCTGCATTGTCTTTATTTCTGAGAAGTGCAGGGAACCTGTTTTGAGTCAGGGGTCACTGACCCACAGAAAAGTCATTTGGGGCCACACAAGTGAGATGCCAAAAAAAACCTCCTCCAACCCCCAAGCTTCACTAACGTGGCCCCAATCTTGTTGGTGGGAGCAGGGACATAGTACTGGGGAAGGGTACTAGGGGTGCTTCGGCAGGGGACAAGGTACCAGTGGGGACAGAGTTCTGTGGCTGGGGACAGGAGTGGGAACAGGAGCCAGGAGGGCAGGGGACAGGGTGCCAGTGGGGACAGGTTTCTGAAGCTGGGGAGTGGGGAGAAGGAACTGGGGAGTGGGGAGAGGGAACAGGGGGCTGGCAGGGGAGCGGGAACAGGGGGCCACTGGGGGCAGAGAGTCCCCCTGCACCCACCTCCTCCCAGGATTCTCCTTCCCCCCACCCCGCCCCGAGGGAAGCCGGCGCGTGCCTCCTCCGCAGCCAACCCCCCCGTGCTTGCCTGCCCCGGGGCCAAACGGCGCTCCCGCGGCGCAGCCAAACCCCCCCGTGAGCCTGCCCAGGCAGTGTCAGCAGAAAGGTGACGTAACTGAGAATGCCTGGACACAGGGACAGAAGTCTCGAGGGGCTGCAAAGCCTCCGGCCTCTCCTTCAGCAGCTACTGGGTGAGATGTTTTCGCCAAGCTGCGAGGAAGGGGCTGGAGTGGATCAGGGAAATAAACCCAACTTCGGCTTCCGCCAGTTACGCCGAGGCCTTCAAGGGCCGATTTACCATCCCCAGGGACAACCCCAGCAACCTGCTGTACCTGCCAATGACCGGCCTGAAGCCCGAGGACACCGCCCGCTATTACTGTGCCGGGCACAGCACTCAGAAAGCTGCTCTGCCCCGAACACAAACCGAGCTGCAGCGAGAGCCGCTCCGCCAGCGCCCGGCAGGGGGCAGCAGAGACTCGCAGTTCCAGGCTGTTCTGTCCGGTCAGCGCAGGGATCGGTGTGAAAGGGCAGGTCGGTGCCCAGAGCAGCGGGTGAATATTTCGGGAACTCTCTGTGTTCTAGGGACACGAGACAAATATTCCCGCAGGTCTCCCGCAGCCAGTGACACTGCTGAGAGCAGAGTGCAACGTGCAGCCAGAGACTGAGAACTGGGCTGAAATGTAAAAGTGTCCCGCCTAGAGCCGGGTTTCAGCAAATTCTTCGATGCTTCCCTGAATCAAGGCCTGAGCCATTGTACTAGGGGGGGCCCTGAAATCCTTTGGGCCCTTGAAAATCGCCCATGACCTGCTACCTGCCCTGAACGATGCGAAATATCCCGGCCCCGGGCTGCTGGGGGTTTCACATCATCTCTGCGACAGCTCGCCCTCCCTGAGTACCACTGAGCGCTGGGTCTGAGCGCGCTGCCCCACCCCTGAGAAATAGCCTGTCCCCAGCCCGTCGGTAAGCAGGGCACATAGGGAAATAGAGGTTTAATCACAGACATTAAGTCTGTCGTACAGACTCCTAGCTACACATCCCCGGCCTTAAGACACTGTCCTGACCCGTCAAATCCCCTCCAAAAATCTCCCCAAACACACCCAACCTGGGCTGTTCTCGGTCTGTGCAGCATCCTATCTGAGAGGCCACGTTGCTCCCTGGGGGTGACCTTTGCGCTCACCGGTAGCGCTACCGGGGGCACATTCACACCCCGGGCCCAGATGCTGTTGGCGCTTAGAATTAATTCAGGGCCAATCGCCCAGGCTCACACACCTGCAGTGGGGCTGGGAAGCGGAGCGGGAACGGGCCTAGGAATGTCCATGTGGACAGGAACCGGACGGTGATCCGGAGCGAGAGGAGGGGCGGGGTTTGGCAGGGAACCGGTGTAGGCGCGCGGGTGAGAAGGACGCTGGGGTAGCAGAAGGGCTCGTGAATGAGAACTGGAACCTCAGCGCGTGTGACAATGAGCCCGGGGACAGGACACAGACCCTGCGCCAGTCTGGAGATGGGGCTGGAACGCGGGTGTCCGGTGAATTCTCCTGGGGTGGGCGTGTCCGTGGGGACGGAAATATTGTTATTGTTAGTTACCATGGTTACTAGACGGGGGAGGGGGGCGATTACGTCCTCTAGAGCCTCACGCCTCCATTCTCAGACCCCGACCCTAGCCCCGTGCAACCCTGTGACCCACCCCTTCCCCAGGCACTGACCCGATTTTCGCAGGGGCAGGGATTCGCAGACAATTCCCCCACGACGGGATAAGTTGGTGAAAATCGAGCCCTAAATTCGCAACCGGAAAACTGGGTTCAAACCCCGACAGCTGCTTCTCGCCCCCTTTAATCCTGCGCCCCAACTCTGGGCGCTGCACTGAAGGATCTGACTCCGCCCTGTCCGAGCCAGAAATGAGCAGGCTGAGGTGAAGGCGCTGGGGTCTGTTATAAGCAGCCGGCGATGCAAATCAGGGTGAGAGTTTCCTGTTAAAACCTGTCCTTCCCTGTGCCCAGACTGGACCCGCAGACAATCCGCAGCCCCCTGGGTCTCTGCAGTTACCCAGTCCCCGGAGAAATTTCCACTCCAGCACCAGGGACAATGAGACTTTGGGTCACAGCGGGTTTCATTGTAGCGGTTTTGGAAGGTATTTTGAGTCCCTGACCAAATGGCACAGCCAGTAGTGCAGACAATTATCGCTGGCTTTGTACTGGTTCTTCTAACATCCCTTTATTCGCAGGCGCCCGGTCCCGGATGCAGCTGGTGGAGTCCGGAGGGGATGTGAAGAAGCCCGCAGACTCTCTGCGCCTCTCCTGCAAAGCCTCCGGCTTCACCTTCAGCAGCTACCCCATGACCTCGGTCAGCCAGGCTTCCCTGAAAGGGCTGGAGTGGATGGCTCGCAGAACTCGATGACATCCCAAGGTCTCTTCCAGCCCTAGGATTCTATGCCTGGGCACAATGAAAGGGATCTCGCGGTTGTGGTGGAGAATTAACTGAACGTGAGCTCCCAGTGGGACGCTGTCGCCAGAACAGCTAATGTGGCCATGGGACTCACAAAGTTTTTGACAAGTAGAGAGGTGGTTTCACCTTGCTGTTTGGCACTGCTGCAAGCACTGGTTGAATACTCTGCCCAAGTCTAGTGTGCACAACTCAAGCCAGGGCTGATTGCTTGGAGTGGATTCGCACAGCAGTCATGAGAATCCTTGCAGTGGAAATCCTGCCTTATAATGATGGACATAAAGAGTCTTATAAATCAGAGGTTTTCTACAAGACCAAAGTCTGAGTCTCTGATTCCTATGAATTCTGATGCACCACAAAAGCCGCCGAGGGGCCATGCCAATGTACTTGTAGGTGAGTTTCCAAACAGACTCACATGATACTCCTGCATCTGCTGCACATCAACGTATGGGCATCTGACCCCCTCTCAGTTTTCTCAGAGCGGCTTTCACCTCCTTGTTGCGCAGCGTGTAGATGGCCGGGTTGAGCATGGGTGTGACCAGGTTGCCAAAAATGTCCACAGGGTCACCAGCACTTTGCTCAGCTGTGGCTGAGTGTAGATCAAAGCACACGGCCCGAAGAATATGGTGACCACCACCAGATGGGAGGCGCAAGTGGAGGCCGCTGCGCCGCCCTTCACCTGAGTTCATTTTCAGGATACAAGAGACAATCCTGACATAGGACGCGAGGATGAGGATGAAGCAGGTCATGGGCACCACCCCAATGTTGGTGAAGGTCACCATCTCCAAGATGTACGTGTCCGCGCAGGCCAGCTTGGCCACTGGGAAGATGTCACAGAAGAAATAGTCCACCACGTTGGACCCGCAGTAGGGCAGCGTGAAGGTCAGGCTGGTGACGATGGTGGCATGGAAGGAGCTGGCGATCCAGCTGCTGGCGGCCAGGAGGGCACACACCCGGCGGTTCATGATGAGCAGGTAGCGCAGCGGGTGGCAGATGGCCACATACCGGTCAAAGGCCATGACAGTGCAGAGCAGGCACTCGGTGCTGCCCAGGAAGTGGAAGAAGAAGACCTGGGCCATGCACCCACTGTGACGTAGTGGGGGTATCTGGCTAGTCCCTATGCTGGCTCTGTGGTAATCCCCAATGGCTGCCATCGGTACCACAGCCCAGAAGGATGAGTCATTATGCAAAGAGGGTCTCTCAACCTGTCTGACCAGCTACCCCCAAGGGAGAGAGACAAAGGAAGGTGGATTGCTGCCCTGGCTGGGGGCAGGGCTGGAAGAGTAGTTAGTTTCTGTCTGGGATCATGGAGGAACCAGCCTAAGCCAGGGGCTGGGATTTAGGGGCCCAGTCTCCCCCATCTCAAGGGGGGCTGAGGCATCCTAGACCTGCCCTGTAACCCATTACATCTGTGCTGTGCTGTATCCTGGAGAAGGAATAAACTCCCTCCATTCTACGGGCTGGTGGAGTCTGTTCGTGCCATTACGGGGGTGCAGGAGTCAGGGGACCCCAACGCGTCGTCACACTGGTGTCAGAAGTGGGATGCACTGCACCCCGTGGATGGAGCATCCAGCGGCGAGCGACTAGGCGCAGTAGAAGCAAGAGCCATGGAACCAGGCGTGCTGGAAACAGAGCGAAGCGGTTCCTGAGAATCGTGGGGCGCAGCAGCACTAGACTGGTGAGTCTGCACCGAGGGGACCAGCGGGGAGATGGCCTACACCCAATTCCTGAAGGCAGAGCTGGTGAAGCTGTGCAGAGAGAGGGCTTGCCTGTGCGGAGCGCAACCAAGGCCCAGCTGATTGCCCGGCTGGAAGAGAATGCCCAGCCACAGGGCTGGGATCCTGTCCCCGTGGGGAGCAGCCAGACCCCACTGGGAGCGTGTCAGGCTCGGAGAGGCGGAGCGCTGGAGGCCGCCGAAGAGACCGGACTGCCTCCCAGGGGAGCACTGCAAGCCGTAGTCCGCCGAGGGAGGGTCCAACCCGCGGAGCTGCGGCTAGAAATCCAGCTGCAGATGAAGGAATTGGAAGTCCAGGACCGTAGAGAGCAGCGGCAGCATGAGCTGGCCATGGCAGAGCGGAGAAGTGGCGGGGCCCCGGCTGCGCCAAGTGCGGATGGGCCCCAAGGACCCAGGGCGGCCAGACGCTTGGAGAAGCCCGTGGTGGCCCAATTGAAGGACATGGGCGATGCAGATGAGTTCACGGAGAGCCGGTCCGGGTGTGAACGGGAGTCCCGGAGAGAAAGGGAATCGCACAGAGACCGGATGTCGGCTGAGCGGCGGAGAGAGGCACCTCTGAGGCGAGCCCCAGGGACCAGGACCACTCATCGGTGCCCCAGAAAACCAGCCAGGGCCCGGGCGGAGCCGACCCAAAAGGGCCCGCAGAACCTAACTTGCCATCGCTGTGGGCAACGAGGCCACAAGAGGGCTCAGTGCACCAGGCACAAGAACAGGTCCCATGACCTGGGACTTTCCAGGGTTAACTGGCTGGGGCTGGAGGAAGGGCAGGCTGCCCCAGAGGCAGGGGCTGGCAGGCAAACCTCAGCTCAGAGTGGGGAAGGATGCTCAGTGCACCTCCTGGGAGGTCTAACCTCTGGAGGAGGATTCCTCCGTGTACCGGGTGGGGGCAGGGCGACCTCTGCGGAGCGACTGCCTCGTACCCCTGGAGGTGGATGGTAGGAAGGTGACAGGTTTCTGGGACACGGGGGCGGAGGTGACGCTGGCCCGACCCAACGTAGTGGCCCCAGACCGTATGCTGCCCAACACTCAGCTGACCCTGAGGGGCATAGACGGGTCCCCGTTTAAGGTGCCTGTAGCCAGGGTGCATCTGAAATGGGGGGCCAAGGAAGGTCTCAAGAAAGTGGGGGTGCACCCGCACTTGCCCACGGAGGTGCTAATGGGGAATGACCTAGAGGAGTGGCCCCAGGAATCCCAGCGGGCTCTAGTCACTGCCCAGAGCCAGAGCCAGCTAGGGGCTGGCAACCTGGATCCAGGGAAGGACTCCTGGCAGGGTCCCCAGGGTCCCATCACCATGGACACGGGGTCCAGCCAAGCGGGGACCGGACCTAGGCAAAGGTGGGGAACAGGTCCCGATCCCTGCCCCAGCGGCTGAATTCCAGGCTGAGGTGCAGGCAGACCCTCCTTGCAGAGGCTGAGGACGAGGCTGGCCTCCGTACAGTTCAGCCCCTGGGGAGAGGAGGCCAGGAGAGATTCCTGTGGGAGGGGATTCCTGTTCCGGGAATGGCTTCCCAGGAAGGTGAGGGCATGGGGGTCCAGCGGCAGCTGGTCGTCCCCCAAAGTATCACCTCAAGCTGCTGTATTTGGCCCATAACGTCCCCTTTGCAGGCCACCGGGGATCCGGAGCACCCGGCTGAGGCTGCTCCAACACTTCTACTGGCCGGGAATATTCGCAGCCGTGCAGGGGTACGGCCGGTCCTGCGACTCCTGCCAGAGGGGCGGGAAGGCCCAAGACGGGAGGAAAGCTGCTCAGGGGCCCCTACCCTGCATAGAGGAGCCTCTGGGCTTGCTGAGAGAGTTATGGGAGGGGAAGACCCCCCGGGATGGAGCGTCGGGGGTGGAAGCCGCCCTGGCTGTCCAGAGGAGGCTCGCTGGGCTCATGGCCCCGGCCCGAGAGACCCTGGCCAGAGATCAAGGCCAGCGGAAGGGTGGGTGCGACCACAGAGGACAGGCCTGTGTCAGTCGCCCTGGAGCGATGCAGCGAGTGGACAGAGGGAAGCCAATTCATGTGGGGCCTCGCCGCGGCCGGCCCGAGTCAAGGGGAGCACCCATGTCCCCAGGGCGGGTTCCCACGCAGAGGACCCGAACTTCCCTAGGTCACGAGCGGAGTGACCCTGCTCAGTTCGCTCTCGGAGGGGGGAGAACTGTGACGTAGTGGGGGTATCTGGCTAGTCCCTATGCTGGCTCTGTGGTAATCCCCAATGGCTGCCATCGGTACCACAGCCCAGAAGGATGAGTCATTATGCAAAGAGGGTCTCTCAACCTGTCTGACCAGCTACCCCCAAGGGAGAGAGACAAAGGAAGGTGGATTGCTGCCCTGGCTGGGGGCAGGGCTGGAAGAGTAGTTAGTTTCTGTCTGGGATCATGGAGGAACCAGCCTAAGCCAGGGCTGGGATTTAGGGGCCCAGTCTCCCCCATCTCAAGGGGGGCTGAGGCATCCTAGACCTGCCCTGTAACCCATTACATCTGTGCTGTGCTGTATCCTGGAGAAGGAATAAACTCCCTCCATTCTACGGGCTGGTGGAGTCTGTTCGTGCCATTACGGGGGTGCAGGAGTCAGGGGACCCCAACGCGTCGTCACACCCACCCAGTGAGATTGTTTTACTCTTGGCCCAGAGGTTGTCCAACAGTTTAGGGATGCTGATGGAAGAGATGCCAATGTCCAGCACGGCCAGGTTGCAAAGGAAAAAGTACATGGGGGTGTGCAGGCGGCGGTCAGCGGACGGCTGAGAAGATGAGCAGGTTGCCCAGCAGGGTGCAGAGGTAGAAGGCTAAAAGGTGAAGAAGAGGATGGTCTGGAGGCCATCGGTGTTGGGGATCCCTAAGAGGATGAAATGAGTCACCTGGGTGCGGTTCTCCAGCCCCATTTGGGTCTCATTCCTGAGGCAAAGGGAGAGAAATACAGCCAGTGAGTTACAGAAAAACAACCTGTCACCCTCTAGCTACAATGCTTCCCTTCCATCCACTGTCCTCAGGAATCACTTTTCTTGTCCTTGTAATGCCTATTGGGGCAGGGCCTCACTGTACTGACTCTGAGCATGGTGAGAGAACATGCCTGCCATGGATATCGGGGAGTCAACACAGTCCAGACAAAGTGGGTCTTCCAGTTCTATTAGAATCTCTTCTGGTCTGCTCTGCACAAATTTCTTCTCTTCTCTCCTTGTGCAATTACAGTTTCTTCAGTCATGTTCTCTCTAAGCCTGTTCCCCACAGTATCTTGCAGCCTTCTGTTTGTGACTAACCTTTGTGGATCAGTTTTCTCTCTCCCCCCAGTTGCTTATCATAGAATCATAGAGCTGGAAGAGACCTCAGGAGGTCACGGAGTCCAGCTCCCCTGCCCAAAGCAGGACCACTCCCAATTAGAAGCCCAAGGCACTTTGAAGTGCATCTTCACAACACCCTAAACTCAATATAAGATATGCAAATAGCTTATTTTGAAATGTGGTGCATCTAGGCAGTCTCAAATTTCGAAATAAAGCCCTATTTTGATACATCCCTTAACCCTTGTGGAACCCGGGTTACAGGGAAGGCAAAATAATGTGCCTGTTATTTTGAAAAATATTTCAAACTAAAAGGCGTCTTGGACACGGGATAGCTATTTAGGGATACCTGTGGTTTGGGGTAAAAATCACTTTGTCAAATGCGTGGAGTACAGTACAAATAAATGATGGTCACATAATCACCAACCTATACCAGAAAACTACTGACCACTTTTCTTATCTACATGCTTGTAGCTTCCATCCAGGACATATCCCATGATCCATTGTCTACAGCCAAGCCCTAAAGTACAACCGCATCTTCTCCAATGCAATCCCTTTAACAGAGATAAACACCCACAGGGCTCCATGCATTCAATGAAGTGGTTTTTGCCCATGAAAGCTTATTCCCAAATAAATCGGACAGTCTTTCTGGGGCCACAGTACTCCTCATTTCTGCAGACACAGACCAACAGAGCTGCCCCTCTGGGCCCTCTCTGCAGAGGGCTGGCCCTGGTGTGCAGCAGACAGTTTGTCTAGGGCAAGGTTTTGTTGTTAGAAGCACACACGCTGTGAGGAGTTGTGCTAAGGAGCAGGGCCTGCCTTACTATGAGGTGAACTGAGGCAGCCGCCTCATGTGCCAGACTGTGGGGGGGCACCACTAGGCACCCCACAAAAAATTGTGTCTGCAGCTGGTGCATATGTATTCTCTCTGCTCTAGATGCACAGAGATGGCCCAGTGCTGCGCTGGAGGAAGAAGGGCACAAGAGACATAACAGGCAAGCAGGAGAAAAGGGGGCTTGGGGGCGTCATTTGAGCTCCCCGCCTCAGGTGCCAAAATGTTGTGGGCTGGCCCTCCTAAGGAGGAGGAGGAGGAGGCAACATGCAAAGCGATGAATGTGGGGAAGAATTGCCCCAGGGTGGGGGAAGATGGGAGTCTTGGGGGCTATTTTGAGGTTACACAGAGAAGGAAAAGGGGGCAGCCCCAGCGAGAAGTGCTGGATCCAGGGCTGCTGAGAGAGATGCTAACTTGATGTAGTTCCCATCAAATGCAGCCTTCACAGTTTGGTTCAGCATGTCTCAGCCGCTACCCCACTTCCCTCCGCCCCCAACAACCTTCCCCGATCCGGCCGCAGCTCCTCGTCTGCTCCGCTGTGGTCAGCAGGCTGGGCTGTGCAGCTGTGACCCCAGATGGGATGTTTACAGTGAGATTTGAAGGACGATGGTGAAGTGTCTGGTGGCCTTTGGCAGGGACATTTCCCATGCGGGAGAGCAGGGCTGCAGGACGGGGTTATGACAGATGGCGAGGAGAGATCAGTGACACAGAGACGCAGCCCAGAGCAGGCGCTGCACGGGGCCAGGGGCTGGGTGGATGGTTCTCTACAGAACACCCCTGGCTGACAAGTTCTGGGGATGGCCGGGCCAGGCCAGAGACAGGCAGAGACCGAGGGCAGCGCGAGAAGGTCGGTACCAAAGCAGGCACCTTACACTGGCTGCATGGGCAGAGGCGCTCCAGCTGACTGGGATTCTTCCTTCTGCCCCAGCCGAGACTCCTGTGGCCCCAACCAGCGTCCTCCCCAGCCCGGCCCAGCGCTCGGGAGAGGGGCCCAACCGGGGAAAGTAGGACCCACCCGGGCGCCTAATCCGCTGACAACCTCGCCGCGGCTGCCCCCGCGTCTCGCCCTGCGGTGCTGCCGAGCCCGCAGCTTCACAGCTCTTCCCACAGCCTCCCCGCTCTGCCTGGGCCTTAAATCCCCTCCGGGCACCTTGGGACCAGCCCTGAATCCCCGCCGGGCTCCAGGCTGAGCCCTCGGCAGAGTCGCCAATTAACAGAGATTCAGCCTCGTTTTGGAGACTCCCAGAGACCCCCGAGGCCAGGCCCTGAGAGGGGTTGTGACGTAGTGGAGGTACCTGGCTGGTTTCTATGCTGGCTCTGTGGTAACCCCCACTGGCTGCCATCGGTACCACAGCCCAGAAGGACTGGAGATGAGGCATTATGCAAAGAGGGTGTCTCAACCTGTCTGACCAGCTACCCCCCAAGGAGAGAGACAAAGGAAGGGAAATGCTGCCCTGGCTGGGGCAGGGCTGGAAGAGAGTGGGTTAGTTTCTGTCTGGGATCATGGAGGAACCAGCCTAAGCCAGGGGCTGGGATTTAGGGGCCCAATCTCCCCATCGCAAGGGGGCTGAGGCATCCTAGACCTGCCCTGTAACCAGATTACATCGGTGCTGTGCTGTGCTGTATCCTGGAGAAGGAATAAACTCCTCCATTCTACGGGCTGGTGGAGTCTGTTCGTGCCATTACGGGGGTGCAGGAGTCAGAGGACCCCAACGCGTCGTCACACTGGTGTCAGAAGTGGGATGCACTGCACCCCGTGGATGGAGCATCCAGCGGCAAGTGACTAGGCGCAGTAGAAGCAAGAGCCATGGAACCAGGCGTGCTGGAAACAGAGCGAAGCGGTTCCTGAGAATCGTGGGCGCAGCAGCACTAGACTGGTGAGTCTGCACCGAGGGGACCAGCGGGAGATGGCCTATACCCAACTGCTGAAGGCAGAGCTGGTGAAGCTGTGCAGAGAGAGGGGCTTGCCTGTGCGGAGCGCAACCAAGGCCCAGCTGATTGCCCGGCTGGAAGAGAATGACCAGCCACAGGGCTGGGATCCTGTCCTCGTGGGGAACAGCCAGACTCACTGGGAGCGTGTCAGGCTCGGAGAGGGGGCGGAGTGCTGGAGGCCGCCGAAGAGACCGGACTGCCTCCCAGGGAGCACTGCAAGCCGTAGTCCACCCAGGGGGGGGTCCAACCCCTCGGAGCTGCGGCGGCTAGAAATCCAGCTGCAGATGAAGGAATTGGAAGTCCAGGACCGTAGAGAGCAGCGACAGCATGAGCTGGCCATGGCCGAGCGGAGAGCGGCAGGGCCCCAACTGCGCCGAGTGCAGATGAGCCCCAAAGGCCCGGGTGGCCAGATGCTTGGAGAAGCTCGTGGTGGCCCAATTGAAGGACATGGGCGACATAGACGGGTTCCTCAGCTCCTTTGAGAGGGCCTGTGGACTGCAACGGGTCCCCAGCTGACTGGCTGCAGGAGCTCATCCCGCACTGAACCAGGAGGCCACCGGGTGCTCAATCAGCTGGAGGACCTACAGCCAGGGATTACAACCGAGTCAAGGAGGCCCTGCTGCACAAGTTTGGGCTGACCCCGAGATGTACAGGAAGAAGTTCCGGGCGTGCAGAGGGAGCCACGGAGACCTATGTGGATCTGGCCTCCCGCCTGGCGCAATACTGCCGCAAGTGGGTGTCTGGAGTTGGAGCCCAGACCGCAGAGGAACTGCTCAAGCTGATTATGATGGAGCAGTTCTATAAAGCGTGCACACCCAGCCTGAGGCTGTGGCTCAAAGACCAAGTCCGGAGAACCCCAGGAAGCGGGAGGCTGGCGGATGAGTTCACAGAGAGCCGGTCCAGGTGTGAACGGGAATCCCGGAGGGAAAGGGAATCGCGCAGAGACCGGTTCTCGGCTGAGCGGCGGAGAGAGGCACCCCGAGGCGAGCCCCAGGACCAGGACCACTCATCGGTGCCCCAGAAAACCAGCCAGGGCCCGGGCGGAGCCGACCCAAAAGGGCCCGCAGAACCTAACTTGCCATCGCTGTGGGCAACGAGGCCACAAGAGGGCTCAGTGCACCTGGCACAAGAACAGGTCCCATGACCTGGGACTTTCCAGGGTTAACTGGCTGGGGCTGGAGGAAGGGCAGGCTGCCCCAGAGGCAGGGGCTGGCAGGCAAACCTCAGCTCAGAGTGGGGGGAAGGATGCTCAGTGCACCTCCCTGGGAGGTCTAACCTCTGGAGGAGGATTCCTCCGTGTACCGGGTGGGGCAGGGCGACCTCTGCGGAGCGACTGCCTCGTACCCCTGGAGGTGGATGGTAGGAAGGTGACAGGTTTCTGGGACACGGGGGCGGAGGTGACGCTGGCCCGACCCAACGTAGTGGCCCCAGACCGTATGCTGCCCAACACTCAGCTGACCCTGAGGGGCATAGACGGCACCCCATTTAAGGTACCAGTAGCCAGGGTGCATCTGAAATGGGAGGCCAAGGAGGGCCCCAAGGAAGTGGGGGTGCACCCGCACTTGCCCACCGAGGTGCTGATGGGGAGCGACCTAGAGGAGTGGCCAGACGGACCCCACAGGACCCTGGTCACCACCCGTAGCCAGAGCCAGCGAGGGGCTGGCAGCCCGAACTCGCAAGGAGGTTCCCAACCGGGGCCCAGGCCCTGTCCCAGCAGACATGGAGTCGGACCTAGGCCGTGGGGAAACACGCCCTGTCCCAGCCCCAGCCGCTGAATTCCAGGCGGAGGTGCGGGCGGATCCTCCTTGCAGGCCCTGAGGGACCGGGCCGACCTGGGCGCAGCTCAGCCCCTAGGGGAGATTGCCAGGAGAAGTTCCAGTGGGAGAGGGATTTCTGTACTGGGAATGGCTTCGGGAAGGTAGGAGAGTGGGGCTCCAGCGGCAGCTGGTGGTCCCAAGAAAGGTATCGCCGCAAGCTGCTATACCTGGCCCATGACATCCCGCTCGGGACACCAGGGGATCCGGCGACGCGGCTGAGGCTGCTCCAAAACTTCTACTGGCCGGGATATTTGCGGCCGCAGAGGTACTGCCGGTCCTGCGACTCCTGCCAACGGGTGGGGAAGGCCCAAGATAGGAAGAAAGCTGCGTTGAGGCCCCTACCCATCATAGAGGAGCCTTTCCAGAAGGTGGCGATGGATATTGTGGGGCCCTTCAACAGAGCAACCCGGACGGGAAGAAGTACATCCTGGTGGTGGTGGACTTTGCCACCCGCTACCCGAGGCCGTGGCCCTACCCTCTATTGAGGCAGACACGGTGGCAGACGCACTGCTGACCATTTTCAGCAGGGTGGGGTTCCCCAGGAGGTTCTCACGGACCAGGATCCAACTTCATGTCGGCCCTGCTCCGGTGCTTGTGGGAGAAGTGTGGGGTCCAGCACACCTGGGCCTCGGCGTATCACCCCAGACCAACGGGTTGGTGGAGAGGTTCAATGGGACTCTGAAGCAGATGCTAAGGACCTTTATGCACAAACACCCGCAGGACTGGGACAAGTACCTACACCACCTGCTGTTTGCATACAGGAGGTGCCCCAGGAGTCCACGGGTTCTCACCGCTCGAGCTGTTATATGGGAGGCGAGTGAGGGGCCCCTGGACTTACTGAGAGACGAGTGGGAGGGGAAGGTCTCCCGGAGGGGGAGCGTGGACTACGCCCTGACGCTCCGGGAAAGACTTTCCGAGCTCATGGGCCTGGCCAGAGAGAACCTGAGCAGGGCCCAGAGGAAGCAGAAGGTCTGGTACGACCGCAATGCACGGCCCGGCCTATGCTACCGGGACCAGGTGATGGTTCTAATTCCCGTGCGGAAGAACAAGCTGCAAGCCGCCTGGGACGGCCCCTTCAAAGTTGTTAAGCAGCTGAACGAGGTGAACTACGTGGTGCAGCTGACGGGCCGGACACGCGCCAGCGGGTGTATCACGTTAACATGATGAAGCCGCACTGGGACAGGGAGAACTTGGTGCTGGCCGTGTGCAGGCCCTGGGAGGAGCAGGGGAGGATCCTGGTGGGCCTGTTCCCGGGAACCGGAGAGGACTCTTCGCTGGAGTCAATTTCTCTTCGGACTAGCTCACCCCGCCCAGCAGGCCGAGATCCAAGAGGTGCTGCGCTCAGCAGCTGTTCTCCGACAAGCCTGGTCTCACCAACCTGGCTGTCCACCGGGTGGAGACGGGCACTCACCCCGGTGCGCTGCTCCCGTTCAGGGTCACGGGAAAACAGCCCAGGACCTGGAGAGAGAGGTCGAGGCCATGTTGGCCCTGGGGTGATCCAGCCGTCCTCCAGCCCCTGGGCCTCTCCGCTTGTGCTGGTTCCCAAGAAGGACGGGTCGATCCGGTTCTCGTGGACTACCGAAGCTCAACGCCATCTCGGTGTCTGACGCCTACCCGATGCCAAGGCCCGACGAGCTCCTGGACAAGCTGGGGAGCTCGTTACCTCACCACCCTGGACCTCACCAAGGGCTACTGGCAGGTGCCGCTAGACCAGGAGGCCAGACTGAAATCGGCTTTCATCACCGCTGGGGCTCTATGAGTTCCTGGTCCTGCCCTTCGGCCTCAAAGGGGCGCTGGCCACCTTCCAGCGTCTGGTGGACCAGCTGCTGAG